>CATKWJ010001013.1:0-48051 GCA_949825065.1 Odontocerum albicorne
ATATATATATATATATATATATATATATATATATATATATATATATATATATATATATATATATATATATATATATATATATATATATATATATATATATATATATATATATATATATATATATATATATATATATATATATATATATATATATATATATATATATATATATATATATATATATATATATATATATATATATATATATATATATATATATATATATATATATATATATATATATATATATATATATATATATATATATATATATATATATATATATATATATATATATATATATATATATATATATATATATATATATATATATATATATATATATATATATATATATATATATATATATATATATATATATATATATATATATATATATATATATATATATATATATATATATATATATATATATATATATATATATATATATATATATATATATATATATATATATATATATATATATATATATATATATATATATATATATATATATATATATATATATATATATATATATATATATATATATATATATATATATATATATATATATATATATATATATATATATATATATATATATATATATATATATATATATATATATATATATATATATATATATATATATATATATATATATATATATATATATATATATATATATATATATATATATATATATATATATATATATATATATATATATATATATATATATATATATATATATATATATATATATATATATATATATATATATATATATATATATATATATATATATATATATATATATATATATATATATATATATATATATATATATATATATATATATATATATATATATATATATATATATATATATATATATATATATATATATATATATATATATATATATATATATATATATATATATATATATATATATATATATATATATATATATATATATATATATATATATATATATATATATATATATATATATATATATATATATATATATATATATATATATATATATATATATATATATATATATATATATATATATATATATATATATATATATATATATATATATATATATATATATATATATATATATATATATATATATATATATATATATATATATATATATATATATATATATATATATATATATATATATATATATATATATATATATATATATATATATATATATATATATATATATATATATATATATATTGGGTGTACAAATAAGTCACCGCCGTTTGACAAAAGTTGGCGCCACCAGTAAGTTATGGTTAAAATTGTCAGATGTAAAATGTCATTATCGTAAGGTTGGACATCTGTCAACAACATGACCTTGAAATATTAGTGAATTTTTATCAGTATAACATATTTTTTTGTGTTCGAAAATGTCAAGTTTTGAGCCGAATAAGCGTCATTTGCGGGAACTTTTGATTTACTTCTTCAATTTGAAGAAATCTGCAGCTGAGGCGCATCGATTGCTTGTAGAAGCATATGGTGAGGCTGCCTTAAGTGAGAGAAGTTGTCGTGAGTGGTTTCAAAAGTTTAAGAACGGTGAATTTGACATCGAAGACAAAGAACGTAGCGGAAGGCCGAAAGTGTACGAAGACGCGGAATTGGAAGTATTATTGGATCAAGATTCGTGCCAAACGCAAGAAGAACTTGCACTTACATTAGGAGTGACTCAACAAGCAATTTCACATGGGTTGAAATCATTGGGAATGATTCAAAAACAAAGAAATTGGGATTCATATGAACTGACACGGAGAAACTTTGAATGCCAATTTTCCACATGTGAAATGCTGCTTGCCAGGCATAAACGAAAGGGTTTTCTGCACCATATAGTCACTGGTGATGAAAAATGCATCCATTATGATAATCCAAAAAGGAAGAAATCATGGGGATCCCCTGGTCATGCTTCAACATCTACGGCTAAGCCAAATATTCATGGAAAAAAACTCTTGTTGTGTATTTGGTGGGATCAGCTTGGTGTCGTGTATTATGAGTTGCTCAAACCGAATGAAACCATTGCTGGGGCTGTCTACCGAACATAATTGATGAGATTGAGTCGAGCACTCGAGGAAAAGCGCGCCCACTACTACGCCAGACACGACAAAATTATTCTCCTGCATGATAATGCTAGTCCACATGTTGCGGCACCGGTCAAAACCTATTTGGAAACACTCAATTGAGAAGTTTTACCCCACCCGCTGTATTCACCAGACATTGCTCCTTCTGATTACCACTTGTTTTGATCGATGACGCATGGCCTGTCTGAGCAGCACTTCACATCATATGAAGATACCAAAAATTGAGTCGATTCGTGGATAGCCTCAAAAGATGATGATGATGACTGACGCGGTATTCGTATGCTGACAGAAAGATGGGGAAAAGTAGTGGCAAGCGATGGGTACTACTTCGAATAAAACATGAGGTTCCGTTCTTTCACAATAAATGCCCATTTTTTTATAAAAAACGGCGGAAACTTATTTGTACACCTAATATATATATATATATATATATATATATATATATATATATATATATATATATATATATATATATATATATATATATATATATATATATATATATATATATATATATATATATATATATATATATATATATATATATATATATATATATATATATATATATATATATATATATATATATATATATATATATATATATATATATATATATATATATATATATATATATATATATATATATATATATATATATATATATATATATATATATATATATATATATATATATATATATATATATATATATATATATATATATATATATATATATATATATATATATATATATATATATATATATATATATATATATATATATATATATATATATATATATATATATATATATATATATATATATATATATATATATATATATATATATATATATATATATATATATATATATATATATATATATATATATATATATATATATATATATATATATATATATATATATATATATATATATATATATATATATATATATATATATATATATATATATATATATATATATATATATATATATATATATATATATATATATATATATATATATATATATATATATATATATATATATATATATATATATATATATATATATATATATATATATATATATATATATATATATATATATATATATATATATATATATATATATATATATATATATATATATATATATATATATATATATATATATATATATATATATATATATATATATATATATATATATATATATATATATATATATATATATATATATATATATATATATATATATATATATATATATATATATATATATATATATATATATATATATATATATATATATATATATATATATATATATATATATATATATATATATATATATATATAATATATACATATATGTTTATTTTAGGTTTTCAGTTACTTCGCGAACTGTAAATATTGGATTCTGACATCAGATCTACCTGGAGACCCATCAGCAGCTTCCTTACAGCATTTTTTTATTTTTTGGCCTGGATGACTCTTTTGTAACATAGTTCTCTGTTTTGGACATACAGGAGACGGTATCTATTTTAATTGGTATTTTGTGGGCTTATGACCACCTTTGAAGGCTGAGTTAAGTGCTCACTTTATGCCTAGGCAACATTCCTCATTATACCATAGATTCATCTCTATACATCATTTAAATGTTTTTATTCTTAGTGCAGACAAGACGGTTTTTAGTCTTTATGCCATTTGTTGACGAACAATGGTAAGATTTTTTAACAGATGTTGAGGAAACCTCTTTATTTTATTATTCTGTATTAACAATGATGAGGTATTGACAGAATAAAGAGGTGTTAGCAGGAATGGAAAAACAGGCTGGGACGGTTTAGTTGGAACACAGAAACCGCGGGAGACTATTATTTAAAAGTGTTTAAAAAATAAAAAAAATATTAAAAATCCAAGATATCAGTTTTATTCCTCAATAATTTTGCTGCATTGATATTGTATAATAACAACAATTTAATAGTTTGATGATTTTAGTTTATATTTATCTTTAGTTTAGCGAAAACAGTTTAAATAACAAGGACTTGTGTGGCGCTGTTTTACAACATTTGTCACCCCTAGAGCGCTTATATGTATTGTCCATTAACGTTAATATAACAATCAACAACGAAAATATCTAAGTGATTTGGTACCTCTCATTATATCTAAAATGAGCACGCGGACATTAATTGAACATTCAGGTTTAAAACTACCTGAGTATGCACGTTACTCGCTGTTTATCACTATTCTATAAAAGCCACTGATGAAACTTTAACCAGATTGGGATCAAATGACGACCTCCGTGGCGTAGTTAGTAAGACGCCTGTCTCCCAACTTGACCCAGCCTGGAGGTTGCGGGTTCAAATCCCGCTGAAGTCCTGATTTTTAAAAGAAAAGGATTCCGGTGTGTTTTACACTTAAGGCCTCTTTGACATCTTTCTAGCTGGTTGAAAGAGATTTCCACATGGCAATTAACCTACCAGGTTGTACTGTATATAACGAAAGTGTAATATTATACAATGAAAAAAGGCCTGAAAGGAAAACCACCCTGGGACTGCTGAGAATCAACTAAATTAATAGTTGTAAAGGACTACCCATTAATATCATACTCCAGTTTCAAGCATTCATAATTATTTAGTTTGTTTTTTTTTTCACACCGTTAAAAACGCATTTTATTATAGAGAATTAAACGACAGTAAAATGAACGAAAGCAGTCCAACTTTATTTTGTAAGTCAATAGTCAATTACTCAAACACAATGTGTATATCGACGTCATTTTGCTGATAACGGTTTTCCAGTAAGTTCAACGATTAGGAGATTATTTGCACGTTTTAGACAGCAGGGATCAACCTTGCCTCGAACCAAAAGACCACATTAATGGGAATATTTAAATGGCAAAGAGAGTGTTATGATGATCAAGCAACTTCAATCAAACGACGTCCAGTTTACTGTAACAGTGTGGCTCTTTGACTGGAGGAGAGTGAGAAGTGAGGATCTTTTTGCGGTTTCCATATAACAAAGGTTCATGAGAGAATAACTTATGCAAACCTAGAGCGTATGATGAAGAGATGCGAATCTAGAGCGTATGATGAATAATTGTGTATGATAACTTAATATTAAATTACGTTTAAGGATATCTATGGTCTAGTGGGTAACATGGGTGGAATCCAGATTTAAAAAAAGGATTCCCGTCTGGTTATCTCTTAATCAGTGTTACGAAGATCAAGCAAAGTCAACCAAACGATGTCCAGTCTAACTCGAAATTTCTCGAACGACACTGCAAAGAATCTGAAGAAGAAGCTTTTGCACCTCTTTTCCTAAATTAATCAGTTGATGCAAGAATTAAGCCACAAGATTCACAATGCCTTAATTAAAAGTATTAGAACGCTGCTTATGGGCCAATATATAAATGTACATTAAAAAAACTGGTTTATGTGTATAGTTCTATCAAGCTTGTGTATTATTTTGATAAAGGCCGTGAGAGTGTTTTTGCCCATTTGATTCCATACACAAAAATTATAAAAAAATAATCCAAACGTTGATAAAATAAATTTTATGTTACGAAAATAAAAATTTCTTTAGAAAAATGTTACTCGCTATTATTTAAAAGACGTTTTTTATTTTATTCATCAATTTTAATACGAAAGCTCTTTTTCGCCTATTTAAAGAAACAAATACATAAATACCTCGAAGAAATAAAAAATCTAAAAAAAACCTCATACGGTAAAATTTCTAACGAAAGGAAAAAAGTTATTCAAAACCAGAATATTTTAAGAATTTTTAAAAAAGAAAATAAAAGTACCTTTTTTTTAATCTCTGAACAAGGTATTTTCCAAATGAATTCACGAAAAATTCCTTTGAAAAATACAAAGAAGAAACGGCTCACGTTGTAAATTTTTATTCGACTGCTCAATCTTATAACACTAACGACTTATTTATCGTTCAACTTTTGTTGCAAACTTCTTTAATAATCATAGGTCAAATCCCGAAGCTAAAGGAGAAAATATATTAAAACTTTGAAATATATTTACCCCACGTGTAGGGGAAAATCTTTGAAAGCTGTATGAAAGAGAAACAGCCAAGTTTGTGCTTTTTCCGAGCAATAATATGTCTGCATGATCTCGGCGGGGCTTCGTATTAAATGGATTATTGGGATATTCTCTAGATATTTTTTTTATTTAATTTCAAGGGCTAATAAGTTTGTATTATTAAAATGTTTATGAAAACAAAAAATCTTTCATCTGGTAAACATTAAGAAAATGCACTTTTCAATGAGTTTGAGATACACGTCAACTCGTCAGGCAATGATTCATTATATATTATTCTAATAATCTACTGATGAGTACGTTGGAGCACAGTTAGAGAACAAGAGACGACGGAATGATTCTAGATAATCTACTGATAAGTACGTTGGAGCGCAGTTAGAGTACATGAGACGACGCAATGATTCTAGATAATCTACTGATAAGTACTTTGGAGCGCAGTTAGAGAACAAGAGACGACGCAATGATTCTAAATAATCTACTGATAATTACGTTGGAGCGCAGTTAGAGAACAAGAGACGACGCAATGATTCTAAATAATCTACTGATAATTACGTTGGAGCGCAGTTAGAGTACATGAGACGACGCAATGATTCTAGATAAGATCGTATGTGTTCATACATCATTTGGAAGAAAAAACACTCAGTCCTTTACGCTAGTAATTTACAACGCATACCTCATGAAGACTGAAGATTTGTATGAAGACGTGCCTTCAAATTAAAAAAAATGTAACAAGGTGGCTCATGAACTTGAAGAAAGCGAGAAGTGAGGATATTTTGGTGGTCTCCACATAGGTACATGAGTGAATAACTGATGCAAATGTAGAGCGTATAATGAAGAGTATATGTTGAAGAGCGTATGACGAATTATGTATAAGTTTATATTAAATTACGTGTAAGGATCTCCATAGCCTAGTTGGTAAGACGTGTGTCTTCCAGCCCGGGGGCTAAATGTTCGATTCGATTCGAAAAAAAAGGATTCCTGTCTGGTTATCACTTAAAGCCCCATTTATATATTTCTGGTTGGTGGGAAGAGATTTCTATATTCTTCTATAAGTTTTACTGTTTACAACGAAAGTGTAATACAGGACAATAAAATAGTTGTTGGACATGATTTTAATGTAATTGTTGCGATTATTATCTTGACCGAATTGTGTGTATGTTACTCGTAGCTAGGGATTTTAGTTTGTATAAGGATGTGAATGTTAAGCCGAGTTCTTAAGACAAATATATAAAATTTATGATCGAAGAATGCGACCACTAAATCACAGATCTACCGAATCGAAGAAGTTATCTATATCTACAAAATGCAGGGCATAAGCATTGTTTTATACTTACAAGTGATGGATAGCTTGTTCGGAGTTTCGGTCCGATGGTAGGACACCTTACTCCTTCATCGGATAAGTTCTGACTGTTAAGATATTTATTGTACTTGTACTCCACGGTTCGCCCTCCCGTTAAATGCAGGGTATAAGCATTGTTATATACTTGTACTCCACGGTTCGTCCTCCCGTTTAAATGAGGAACATATTAATGCTATATTATGGATAAAGAAAAAAATATTGGCAAAAACTATACTAGAATTGAATGACACAAAGCGGATGGTATAGTAATCCACCAACTGTCAAACTGTTACCTATAGTCATGATGCGTGGGTAATGAAAAATTGTCTTGAGTGCGAGTCTCGAAAAAGCCATGAAAAAATGTCTCAAGGGAGTGCTGGAGAAAACACAATGAGATCAGATAAGAAGCTTCAACAACAGAGCAGTCATAAAGACAAAACCCCGTTTTTATTTTCCATTCAGTGTGTTGAAGCGTTTGGTTATGTTCATATAATGGCAGATGATCGATTAACGAAAATAATTATCCAAACAATCCTTGTGGAAGTTAGACCAAAATGGCGATCTAGGAAGAAATGGATTGACTTGAAAATATAACTTGTTATGTGATTTGATATTACATGAGAAAAGGCCTTACAACATCACTGTGCTCCCAATTATATGAACTTTGGTGAACATAAAAGAAGAAACATTACTAAAAACAATGGTACGTGGACTGAAGACCAATTTCGTCGCTGTTTGTCTGTGTCAAGAGAAATATTGAACTACCTATGGCTACGAATTTGATGTAAGATTATATTAAAATTACGAATGTAAATAATCCGATTCATGAGACCAAGACTAGTTGAATCAAAATTTTAAAAATGTAGAAGCAAATAACATTTCGAAATGTGTTAATTAATCAAATGTCACATTAGTTTGCGATATTTTAAGACGCACGAGTATATAAACGAAACACGCTATTGTGTTAATTAATCAAATGTCACATTAGTTTGCGATATTTTAAGACGCACGAGTATATAAGTGAAACACGCTATTGTGTTAATTAATCAAATGTCACATTAGTTTGCGATATTTTAAGACGCACGAGTATATAAGCGAAACACGCTATTGTGTTTATTTTGAAATAATCGGTAGTAAATTATCTGATGTCCAGTTGAAAGTAGTATGTTAAGACCATGTTTTTTTTAATTATATTAATGATTTGAATACTATTAGCGGAGAAAGAGAATTGTCTCACTACCGATGATGCAGTAATGTTATTTAAGGAAAACTCGTGGTTAAAAGTATTTGCGAAAACTAAACGCAGCATAAGTAATTTGAAAGACTGGCTTTGAATACTTGTCAATCGTTTTAGTCTTCTAAATTGAAATTAAATTTCTTATTGAACTATGACTACGTATTGATAGTATCAAAGCGTTAAGATAGTTTTCATTGTCATTTACATCTACTATACGACAGTATTTTATAGGATATCAAAAACTTTTATTTTAAATTAGAAACAAATATTATCATTAAATTGAAATAAAATATAATATGTGAAAATAATGTTTCGTTGAAGAGTTAATTAAAAACATTCCTTGCCATAAAAATAATTGGATGCAAATCCCGTCAAAGAACTAAGCTTACGTTTTCGTGTGACAGTTTGTATTGTGGTGATAATCTGGCTTTCCTAGAAAGAAAAAAACGTTAATACCCTTCAAGCTGGCAAATTTTACAGACCGTTTCTACAATTTTTGGATATGTTAAATTTTTGGATATTCTTCTGAAAAATAGTTATAAGTTTTTGAAAATTTATGATGACCAAAGTAGCATGGATATGGACGATAATTTATTTGATATTTTAATTTCAAGTTTGTAATAGGAAAACTGTACAATTGTTTTCAAAATATTCGAGTATTTTTATGAGTTTTCTATTCATAGATCATAATAATAATACTAATAATAATATAAATATACAAAATTTCCTAGCTGTCCGCCAAAAATTTCTTCCCAATCATGTAGCGGCTACATGATTCGGGCGCTACATTGTTGCGGGGTGAGCAAGACGCTGCACGCGACAATGTAGCGCCCGAAGTATAGGCGAAGTGCGCGGCCGCCGAATGCCAGTATTGCGTCAGCTCGCCTGTCGACGACACGACGCCAAAATTCTTATTGTATCCGCCTCGTCCATATTGTTTTCTAATGTTGTATTGTGGTATATCTGAAAACAAGTTTTTTTTTCGTAAAATTTGAAATCCTACAAAATAGAGACAAAAAAAGTCAAACAGCAAAACCTTTCAACAATCTTTAGTAAAAGCTAGCACAGTATTCAGAAGAAAAATAGTGATGGTACCGAACGTACGCGAATTACTAGTGCTTCAAGTTTAGAAGAAACAAAGAAAAATAAATATGTTGATGCTTTGGAATGTGCAATACAAACCAAAAAGAGAAAAGGAAACTTTGTTAGGTATTACGATAAAGGATATTTAAAGCTTGGTTTCATTGTAGCCCCTAACAGTGAACATGACCTTGGCCTTTGTATGTAGTATGTTCCGAAATTCTGTCAAATGACGCAACGAAATCTTCCAAACTTGTTCGTCATTTGCATTCGAAGCATAGAGGTTTTTTTGTTATGCCACTAGACTTTTTTCAAAAATTACGTTACCAGGTGAAAAGTTAGATAAGTCAAATGAAAATGATGATGACTAATGACAAGTTGCTGCTTCAAACGTTTTATTTAGTTGCTCTTCGAATACAGAAAACGAAAAAACTGTTCACTATTGGTGAGGAGTTAGTAAAGCCATGCATCTAAGATGTCGTATGAGAAATCCCCAAGCCACTAAAGAACTGGGAGCTATATCGCTTTCGGGCACCACCATTCAGAGAAAAATTATTGATATGGCCACCGATACTGAAAAGCAAGTTGTAGAAGGTATAAAAAAATCGAGACGTTTCGCGATTCAACTTGATTATTCAACTGACGTGAGTAACCATGCTATCCTACTTTGATTCGTGAGGTATGGTGAAGACGAAGACTTCATTCAGAGGAAGGATTTCTTTTTTGACTTGACTTGCCTGGACGGACCACTAGTTTAGAGATATGCTCTTGATGAGTATTTTCAAGCGCAGGGCTTAGACTGGAGCAAATGCGTCGGAGTGTGTATGGACGGTGCTGCGAGCATGACTGGACGTCGCTCAAGAGTAGTAGCGAAAATAAAGGAAGTCGCGCACCCAGAAGTTTTGTCCACTCACTGTATGATCCACAGGGACCTAGTTGTAAAAAAGTTTTCTACCGAACCACTATGACAAATGACGCGGCGAAGATCATTAATGAAATTTGCAGTCGAGCTATGAACTCCAGGCTCTTTACGACACTGTGTAAGGGTATGGACTCTCGCCACCAACATCTCCCTCTCCATGCGGAAGTGAGGGGGCTAACGAGAGGAAGAGTTCTTGCATATCTTTCCGAACTAAAAGAAGAAGTAAAGCAGTTTCTGCGAGACCAAAAGTTGACCTAGTAGAGCCTTTGTTGAGTGAGGAATGGATGGCAAAGCTTGCGTATATGGCGGACATATTTAGCCTTCTTAAGGAACTCAATATTTCTCTTCAGGGGTCTTATACAAATATTTTTACACTGAGAAATAAAATGGATGTATTAAAAAATAAGCTGTCACTTTGGGATAGTCGCGTACAAGAGGAAGGTATAGAAATATTTCCACTTTCGGGAGAATTTCTGATTGATGCTGAAGTCAACTAGAAAAGTCATATTTATTTGGCTTCCGTGACATAAATTGCCAAAGTCAATAAAGGCAAAGGGAGGAAAACAATTTAGGCAGTCGATCGGAGCGTGGTTGTTATTGCGACAGGAGTTTGAGTACTTGGGCTTGCAAGAGGAATTACTTGTGAAAAAGGTTCGTGTGAGCTCTTGAGTGTTTTTTATTGTTTTATGTTTGTATTTTGTGTGTTTTTTTTAAATTTTTTTTTTATGATTATGTGCGGTATATTGTGTGGTGAATGTTTTTGGTCTGTCTGGAGTCATGAAGTGTGGGAGTTTGATTTCGCGTGATGTATACATGTGTAATTGAGTGTCACTGTTTGTCAGGCTGATGAGAATGTGCAACGGGGTTTTATATAATCAAACATCGGAAAGAAGTATCGTTTTATTTTTTCTTGCTATATATCCCCAATGAAATACAGGTAAAAGCCTAGTTTACTGGGGACACGACAAATGAAAAGCAACAAACCCAGATCCATTAAAATTGGGTGTCCAAATTAAATTACCTGTTATTTTTTCACAAATGATGTGTATTTCTTGTCATGTGTAAAATAAATAAATATTCAACATAATAAGTCAACATTTAAGAACGTTAGCTGAAAACGAAATAATTAATTCCCCGAAAATCAGGACCCTCGTAAGGGTAATCTCTGGATTAATAATCCCTTCTTGGAAAAAATAAAGTCATGCGTACTTGATCCTCGTGAAAAAGAAAATCTGATCGAGTTGTCTTCTAATCTTCTGGTAACTCTGGTGTCCAGACATAAAATGCAATCATTGTCTCAATTTTAGATATCACTGGAAAAATAATATCCATCTCCGAGTTATAAAGCTTTAAAATTGCTGGTCGTTTTTTTTTCAGTCATGTGAGTAGTAAAACCAAATAAAGAAATCAAATGGATGTTATTGCAGCGCTCCGTCTCTCAGAAACAACGTTCCAGCCACGTTTATCAAATTTTCTAACCTCTAAGCAGCAGCAAATGTCGCACTAGGTAAAATTTTTAATTTTATAACATTGGATTTAACAAATAAAATACTATCTACATTGGTTTTTGTTTCTGTCTTGCTGGTCCGCGAAATATGTTATTTCTCCTATTCTCCCTGGTCCTCACGTGTAACATAAAAAGGTTGAACAACACAGGTCTAGGCGAGAGGTATGGGGGGTATCTGCCCACTCCGCGTACCTCAAAAGTACATACCGTGACAGTTTATATATACTTGTATTAATTCTATCGACTAAATTCGAACACGGTTGAATATATTTTTCTCATGTTTTTAATATCATTAATTTTATTTTGAATTTGAAAGTTTACTTTTATGTATCAATTACCCAGATAAGAAACGTTTTTAAATGCTATACAATAGGATTTTTTTTCATTTGAATAAACACAAATATCCAAATTATACAAATTTTGTGTCTAAAATGGATCGTTTATTTTTCATGTAGACGTTTAATCTTTCGACTCAATGAAAAAGCATTATTCAAATCGAGTTTTCATTTTTACGAATATCTATTCCCTGGATCCAAAACAGGGATTAGAATATCACAATTTTGTGATGAGTCCGGTGTTTTGTGAGAACCGGTTTTATTAATTTGACATTCGTTTTCTTTTTCTTATTCTTTTTTCATCGAAAAAATATTTTTATTTACATCATCCACTCAAATAACTGAAAGTTGAAAATAAGATACAACATTAAATGGAATTACAATACAATAACGATGTATGTGGCTTAATAGCTAAAACGTCTACCACCAGAGAATACGAGTTCGATTTCCAATCCTACTAAAGGAAAGGGTCATAATCTGATTATGAGTCAATGTACAAAGCTAGTGTTAACTCTCCACGGATTGTTGTATTATCAAAAAACGACGGTTAAACCCAAGTTCTCTGACTTATTTTGTAATTCTAAGTACGAAAGCTCGACTCCTATGGTCAACCGAAATGATGTCTCCCGGTTACGTTCTTCAGCCTTTCTGCTCACTGAGATGTTGAAGAGTAGTATTCATGTTAATGAATAAACAACAAGACAATCATCACGTAAGACAGAGCATGGACATATTTGTTTTACAAATGCCCAAGTATTTGAAATCTTTAATCTATCCCGATCGTTGATTAATTTATCTTAAAATTCGCGATTTTTTAGGTTAAGATTAAGTTAAGGTTAAACGTGTATGCACGCTTACGCCTAACTTCACCTAAAAAATGTGAAATAGCTTTTTTTATTGTAATTACAAATGTTGATTTGATAAAATTCGTTTGACATATTTAAAAAAAAATTATATATATATTTTTTTAATGCTACAACGATTTATTATTCTAAAATTAATTAGTATGAATATAAATTGCTAAATAAATATCATATGTGGGACTTAGTGCTTGATTTCCGCCGCTCCGAGTATCAATGTTTATATTGTTTAAACCGGTTCAAGTTTTATCGTGTTTGCTATAGCGGCTTGAAACATTTCAGCTGTTTGTTTTTAATATTCTTCGGACATGGGATATTTTATATTTTTATCATAAGAAAGTGTGAGCATCATGGATGTTCGATGAGATGAATATCGTTAAATAATAAGGAAAGTACTGTAAGAACGAAAATAAATGTAATTCATCCAAAGTCTTGTTCAAACATTATATTTGTTAAACCAGGGACGAATCAACTCTCCAACTATTCCGAAAACATACGAATAATACCGGTTCGTCTAGTAATACCGAAAAGTGATATTGCAATCCCTAATCCAGACGTAAATGAAGATTTAGTGCGCGCGTTATTAAACACAACCCGCGCCCGCCATATTGTCACGATGAGACGAAGCCGAAACGTGGCATTAAGAATCATTAAAACAATATTTTATGGCTATAAAATTTACATCATAATGCCCCGTATATCCGCTCTCCCCGGCTACACAGATAAACAAGTAACACCCCTACGCCATTGTTGGAATTTGGCCCGCTCGACGGGGTATTACGTTGAAATGTTTTTTGCCAATGAAACAACTTTCGACCTTTTATCTTTCTAGGTATTAGTGAACAAAATATAGAATAGTGCAGTTATCTCTGTGCATAGTGAAAAAAAAACTGTGTTATCCTTATTTTAAAATAAATTCCCGTAATTATCAAAATGAGATGCGCATGGACATTCAAAGTGGAACCAGGCTGCAGCATAACTTCACAAACTGGTTAGTTGTGTCTCTCTCTTAATACCAAACTGAGAATTTACCACTTGATCATTTTACCTGTGGTAACATATGTGTCCAAAACGTGAATAATGACACTCGAAGACCAACAAACGTTACCGAACTTTGAAAAAACGACTACTGTAAAAGATACTTGACCTAAAACAGTCTGCAGGAGAGTGGAACCAGCATGATGAAATTAGAAAATCTCGAAAATTTATGAGACAATCACCCATCATCAGGTACAGGTACATAAGGTCAAAATGTTTGCATGGATAAACCATATAAGCAGATCCCAGTTGATGAGATCCACCAAGATAATTACACAAGCTCAACAACACGGAGAAAGATCTTTTGGCAGACTGAAACAAAGGTTAAATCAGGAAGTGGGTGTAGATAGATGGTGAGTGACTGATCGGCTTGCAGATAAGTCGTCTGGAAGGCTAGAGCTGTACAAGAGTTGTATAACCATCTGAGGTAGGTAGGTTTATACTTTGCATGTTATTATGTTTTGTGAAGTCAAGAGAGTATATTAAAATTATTTTTTTTCTTATATGGAAAGTTTTTAAAACAATTTCTTAGGAGATGTTTTTTTTCCTAAACATGAAGACTGAATTTTGTTTATTTTAGTTTGATTAAGTTGTTCTTCTATTTAACCAGACAAAATAAAATAATGGAAGTACTCGTACATGGTTGCTAAAAGTTATCGAATAATCGTTATTTTTTACAAAATTCATGCAAAATAAAAATAAGATATTATCAATCTTTGGAAAAAAAAGGAATGGTGTTCGGTAAAGGGAAATCAAGAAAGAAACACGTAATATCACTGACTTGAAATTAAAGAGATTTTTTTAATCGAATTTTTAAACTAGATCTGAATGCGTTCTGCAATCGTTTATTAAATTGTTCCAAGCATAATTGGGAATCCAACGTAGCAGTAATATTAGTAGAAAAAGCTTTGTTGGCCCTCAAAAGTCTGGTAAATTTAAAATAAATTGATGCAAGGAAGGGAAAATGATTGGATCTTTTAGGTGATGAGTCCCCGACATAGACCAGATTCCCGACACAGACCCCCCGCTTTAATTATCGCGTTCTTACCTTTATTGCTTCTGTTTGCAAATTACGAGCCTGTCATTTGCAACAAAGATATATTTGTATTTTCTCCATTGTCATGTTTCACGTCTTGTTTATAACACGAAAATTTGTATGCAAAAAGGATCTGACCCACCAAGATTATGGCTTTGATTTATTATACAATCTATATAAATAAAAATGTAAATGTTCGTTAATCATAGTTATCTAATCTCCGAAAGTTCTCTACCGATTGTGCTTTGAAATTTTGACAAAAGTTGGCATTCGTATACGAGAATGTTTATATATATATTTATTTATATACCGTAGTATATAAAAAAGTTTATAAATCAGAAAAAACAACGTTTGCACCTCCTGCAGCGACAAACTCAAACTAAACTTGACAGTTATGTCACATTGCAATTTCGACGTTTCGGAATTAATATTAAGTATTAAATAATTAAATCTATATAAATAAAATATTAAATAATTTAGTGTTTAATAATAAATAATAAATTTTATAAATAATAAATTTTAAATTTTCAAATACGTTTATTGAAAAGTCGCGACATATTTTTTTTTGTATAGCGCCATCTGCGCTAATTTATCCGCCATTTTCATTTCGTATTGTGCGTAGTTGACATGTTCCTCTAAGAATATCTTTTTCGGTAAAATTTAATTGTGTTGATTGATTTTCGTTCGAATTCAAATTGACCTCTTAGTGACACGATCATTTGCTTCAGATAGACAACGTGATGTTGGTACGTAAATTTTTGACAAACGTCATATTTATTTTAAACGAACTGCCAAATTTTTGCTAATTTGTAACAAGATGTATTAATTTGTCATTATTGTTAGTTTTTTGTAATGCAATTACCTAAATATCTTGCTATTTATTAGAATCCAGCCTTGTATTAAAGTCGATAAAATAATTTTCACTTTTTATCTATCACATTGTTGCATCATCATGATGCGTTGCATTTAAAAATAGCGATCTTTCAATTCGGGTTTTTTAAACTGGTTTTTGTTATTTTTGTTATTATTGATTTTCATTTGAATTCATGGTATTGTACCTGCCTGTATACCTACCTAAATGAATTGTCAAAATAACGAGTGAATTGTTAAAACACAAATAAATTAAATTAATTATTGTTGATCATAAACATACAGGGTCATTGACCGATCAAGTATTCATAGATAGCTACACGTCAAGAACGGCGACAATGTTTACTATTTTTATAGTACCCGCGATTTGTCCAGTCATCTCCAAATATAAATAATTAACCTACCGCCAATTTACGTGCCAGAGCGAGACGGAGCATGTAACGCGAACTGGTTCACCCATTTGTATAAAAGACCGGCGCTCCGATAAATAAACATATATTCGTATTGTCATTCAGTCAACTGTCAAGACTTTGTTATTTATTTACCTGCTGTCCACTTATCGATTTATATCCGCATTCCTGAGTCCATATTTATTGATAACAAATCAAGATCATCATGACTTATAGAAATAAGCAATCCGCTATATTGATGATTCTGTACGAGAAGTAACGCAGAATCAGCTAAAACGAAGATAACGATGTCGATATCAAGATCGTCGGCACGTCCTAATAGGACACATGCTACACTGATAGCGACCATCGTTACAGTATGTATCTGTGTATGTTTTAAAGACGTGGACAAATTATAAGACTCAATTTTTTTTTCAATGAAAAGTAACTTTATTAATTAAAAAGTCTATTACAAAATATTGCAGGTCAAATTTAGTATGGACGCTTTAATGTGAATTGTCAATTTATTTAGATTTTTCTTCACTATCGTCCACATATTCGTAATTGGATTCATGTCAGGGATATTCCCTGGCCATGACAAAGTGATTGTTTGGTTTTCTTCCAAGAACCTTGTAAAACTTTTAGCTTTATGGCAAGGGGCCCCTTCATGCATGAAAATTACATCTTTATCTGGAAACCACGCCTGAATTTGGGGCAATAACCTGGTTTCCAGGACTTATTTATATTGATCCTGCTGCATTGTGCCCTGAACAATATATAATCTACCAGGGCCTTTAACAGATATTACAATCTAGACCGTAACTGATGTTGGATGGTTAACCGTTTTCTGGATGCATTCTTCTTTGAACGTTTCATTTGGCCTGCTTCGTACATATTGACTGGTCACTTCTGACATTTTAAAAATGAATTCATCACTGAAACATACCTGGAAGTAGCATAAACATTTTGACATTTAATAATTAATATTAGCTGCACCACAAAGGAATATAGAAAAAGTCTAAGGGAATTCATTTTAGATTTTTTTTTAAAGAAATATGGTTTAAAAATGTATTGTAAAGAAACAACATAGGGATTATATTATCTTCTCCCAGTCCTCGATTATCTTATTTTTGTGTTCAATTGCACATGCAAGTCGTTTTTTAGCCATCGTAGGGGTGATTTTGGTCTTCTTTAGTAGTCTCCGAACTGATAGTCCTGCGTTAAATAATGTTCTGCGAACAGTTATATCTTGACGTCGACTCCCAAAGAGTGGAATTATGATTTCAGGTCAGTTGATGTGCATTTTCTATTTCGCAAGGAGAGATTCACGAGTTTTCTTTCCATTCGAGGAGTTATTATTTTTTTTCCACATTTACTCACTCGAGTGTGAGCATAGTCCTCATTACGGTCCAAAATCATATTAATGCGGCTCACATATTTCGGCGAAACCTTGAGTTTTGCTGCAATTTCTCTTTGAGAATTCTTTTTTTCCTTGAATGATCTATACTTCTGCAACTTTACGTGGCGATAAGTCCTTAACTTTCCCCATTTCACAATAATTATGCAAAAAATAACAATGTTTTTACAATTGCTTTATGCCAGTACAAATCACATACAAAAATTATACTTATGTACGGTAAAATGAAATTTAAGAAGCTAATAATAGTAACAGAACACTATTTAAACTTAAAAAATGTAAGAAAAAGCACACCAAAACACAAGTGTTACGTCGAGCAAAGTAGCAGACAGAATGGATGGTCGCTCAACTAAACATCAAGAACGCGGTGTTGCTAAGAATAAAATAAAATTCCATGCGTTATTCAGTGTTACCATCATTCAAAATAAATTAAATATGTAGAGAAATGTTAACATAATTTAAAAAAAAACTTAAACTGGATTAACAAAAGATGTTATGTTAATTTAGAATCATATTTACATATGTCATAGTAGTTGTTTATAGTTAAGGCATTAACGTTGTGGAGGTTTAAAGACATTGTAATTTATTTTTAACAAACACTGTTTATTCCACTTTTTTGTGACGGTACAACCCTACCGGTTTCAAGGCTTTCACCTCATCTTCAGGGGAGCGCAAACAAGACTTGTTTGCGCTCCCCTGAAGATGAGGTGAAAGCCTTGAAACCGGTAGGGTTATACCGTCACAAAAAAGTGGAATAAACAGTGTTTGTTAAAAATAAATTACAATGTCATAATAGTTTATTTTACTTGAGCTAATAATTTGGCCACGTCTGTAACTAGAGTTTCCGGAGTATAATAACATTATTCAGAAACGTCAAACCGAATATGTGATTAATTTGATCCCTTTCTTCCAGAGACGCCAAGAAATGTACTGAGGGAATCCACGAAGCCAGAGAAATACTGCGTTTGAAGGGAAATATTTCAGAAAAGATACAATCTCTCGCCACTGGCCGGCATAATACCAGGATGAACTGCGCGAGGAATGGTAAACCGAAAACAGACAGACTGACAGTGGCTGAAAGACGTCAAAAATATTGTATACCCACAAGCATTGTAAAATTAAACATATTAGAAACGTGTGCTTTCTCTTTTCTTTCTTTTCCATTTAACCAGACTGAGCCACAGCAACGCGTGGCCGGGTACAGCTAGTATCAAATAAATAAACACGATTCTTAATCGTGTTAAAACGTCAACCCACTTAAATGTGTTCATGTTTCATTCCAACCTTTTTTTATTATTTTTAATCAAAAGGACTCCTATAGAAAATAAATAAATCAAGGCTTTCACATAAACATATCCCAATTACCAGTGTTTCAAACCCCAATGTTCATCTCATGTACAGTTCAGTCATGTCAGCAGGTTAGTGAAAATGCTGCAGAATATGTCTAATATTTGGAAAAAAATAAAACATTATTCCAAAGCAATTTAACCACTGTAATTTCGGTGCACTCTTACTACCGGACTATATTTAGAAGCCGATATTACTTCTAAATATAGCTACGCTGGACAAAGTAGATCTTCTAATAGAGCGAGAGAGAACACATAAATCAATACATTCTTTAATAAGTCTTTATTTCATTTTCATTCCGTTTGAGGTCATACAAAGCAGCGTTTAATGTAATTACTCAAAACAACTGGTTTGGATTCAATTTAAAAATATTCATCCATATGTAATACCAGTCATACAAAATATATTATATTTTAACTGAATTAAAACAACCTGGAGTAAGAGAGTTAATTATAGTACTTTAATTTATGGAAAATGTATGCAACGTTATAATAAAAATAAAAACCTTTCTAGCAAGTATGCAAGGGTATAAAATTGAACACAAGCCATACACAAGCAAAAAAATAAAGTTAAGTATTACTCGTATAAACACACATAAAAAACATTGATTTAAAAAAATGACGTGTTCTTCGTATGCGTTAAACCTAAGTTCATCAAATCTGTCAAATTATTCAGAGCAAATATTTCTAAAGCATTTCAATATCTTGGCAGTCCAAATACGGTTTGTTATGCATTATTGTACACTGTACTATGAGTTATTTAGTACATCTTGGCGTGTAATTTACCAATAGTTCGTTCGAGTACAATTACATATATGCAATATTAGGTATATTGTACTCTATGTACATCTTAACTAAAATAGTATTATAATTTCTCCGATTAATTATACGATATAATGTTGTATGCAAACAAACTCGTTTAATATCGACGATAATGGTATAATACTAAAAAACTACCGCATTTTTTACTACAAATAAATATATACATACACGAGTAAATCCAGTCAACAATACTAACAGAAATAATCTTAAATTACTTCATTAAAATTTCAAAGCTCACAACTATAATTAAATAGCAAAAGTATATATAAACTAGCATCATGTTTTAAACCTAAAATACATTTAACAGAGATTAATAAATTTTAGCTTTCTTAAAATTATGTTCAAGGCCCGTTTTCTACTCTAATTAAATTCATTATTATCAAGTAGCGATCCTTTGAAACGAATTTCTTTACCATAAAATGGCGGATGAGGTTATTGAATTATTTTCACTAGCCTTTTGCCATCTTCTCCCGCCGCACGCTGGACCGAAAATGATAATTCATAGTCATAGGATCCATAATAATATTTCACATTTCTCGTATATAGATTTACTTTTATAATAATCATTTTATTTTAATTGTAATATACCAGTATACTTCGATCGTCTCACTTCAGGTGTGCCATCGGATCCAGTACACCTGTGTGGCCGGTAAGTTTATTGGTGTACAGTGGCTCACTTACTTAAAGAGGAGAAAAAAAAGAAAGAAAAAACTCCATGGCACAGCTTCGCTTTCCAACTGCATTGACGTTGAAATGGCGAGGGGGGTCCTCGACTATGGGCCCAGCAACGACTTAACTTTCACTCAATTCAAATTTCCAAACTATCTCCTCCCACTTTTTCCCCCCGCGTACTCTTCTTCGCTTTCCATTCGTTTCACACAAATATATTTGTTTCATAATTTTATCGCAATTTATTCTCATAATATGACCAACCCTTTCACTCAAACACGGTAGTCCAATACGTTACCGCGCGGAAATACGCTCACCTTATTCATGCCAAGATGGTCGCGCATTGAATTTGAAGCATTGTTCTTTCGGAAAGCCTATAATTTCTTTTGATTTTATCCTTTTATCTTGTAGCTCTTGTTATTGCACTAATGCAACTGTTTCTAGGGTGATCGCATCTGCTGGTCTGCCTTGACGAGGGTCTTTTTCAATCGACCCTGACTGAGGGAAATTGTTAAGTCCAATATTTCACTATATGTTATATGACGGAGAAGATTATAGACAGTACCTAAATGCCATTTTATTTCTCTGGGCTTTCCCTTCTTTTGCAAGAAATATGATAATCACGAGATATTTCATTTTAAACATTTCAAAATATTACAAAACAACATGTCTTCTATTTGTTTTAGCTGGCATACCACTAAGGATATCCGTTCATACATAGTCCTATTTATCCAGGCCGGAAAGCTTTGGACTTTAGTGATATATTATTTATTACAATTTGTTTGTTTAAGCCCGAGCTTACATCCGATGTAACATTATCAATTAAAAAAAGGTTTTCAATGGTTTTTTTTGTCTTTCAAAGGATTATTTTCGATCCAATGTGCACCGTTAGAAAACGGGATGTTAAAGAGATCCATGCCCAACTGAAAATTGTTTTTTCACTGCTTATTTTTCACAAATATGGTCGATCATTCTATCGGATACGGTGGTTTGCTCGTATTTTGATCGACGGTTATCTTTAATATAATATATTAGGCGCTTGTAAGCCGGGAGGGTTACCATGCAAAATATCGTAACTGCTTGCAAATGAGAATATTCCGGAAAATAGAATAGCCGGAGTGTAAAGCTACTTATACAAAACCATGAAAATAGATGAGAGAAGAAATAGGTTCACGGGAAACACAACCTTTTTCTTCAGTGTTTCGTCAAGAATGTATAACGAGTTTCAGAAGGCAAGAAAAAAGTTAAAATAAGTTTTGTTTATTTTCTTAAATAAAATATTATTTTCATTTTGACTCTTTATTTACTTACTTATATTTGAAAAAAAAGCAAGAGTCACAAATCAAATAATAATTTACTTCTTAATTTGCGTCTTTGTCATGTTCAATAAAAGGGTGCTTACTTCTAAAAACAAAATTTTCACAACGCTTTATATAAAAATTACATTGATTTCTGACGCCATTTGGTGACCAGAGACGAATTAAATGGCTTAGTTAGTGCCACACCTGTCTTCTGACCTTGGGTTACTGTTACTCAAATTTATTAAAAAAGGTTTCCTTTATTGTCAGGTTGTAATACACACGATGAAAGTATAATAAAGAAGAAAAATAAATAATAAGTATCACTTTAAGGGCGACTATTTTCTTTTTAACCAGCGAAACGTATTTAACGATTATGTAAAATAAAGATGTTTTCTCATTTATTTTTAATATAAAAGGTCATATAATACTTATATATAAGTTCATATAATAGGTCTATTATATTAGGTGTACAAATAAGTTTCCGCCGTTTTTTATAAAAAAATGGGCATTTATTGTGAAAGAACGGAACCTCATGTTTTATTCGAAGTAGTACCCATCGCTTGCCACTACTTTTCCCCATCTTTCTGTCAGCATACGAATACCGCGTCAGTCATCATCATCATCTTTTGAGGCTATCCACGAATCGACTCAATTTTTGGTATCTTCATATGATGTGAAGTGCTGCTCAGACAGGCCATGCGTCATCGATCAAAACAAGTGGTAATCAGAAGGAGCAATGTCTGGTGAATACAGCGGGTGGGGTAAAACTTCTCAATTGAGTGTTTCCAAATAGGTTTTGACCGGTGCCGCAACATGTGGACTAGCATTATCATGCAGGAGAATAATTTTGTCGTGTCTGGCGTAGTAGTGGGCGCGCTTTTCCTCGAGTGCTCGACTCAATCTCATCAATTATGTTCGGTAGACAGCCCCAGCAATGGTTTCATTCGGTTTGAGCAACTCATAATACACGACACCAAGCTGATCCCACCAAATACACAACAAGAGTTTTTTTCCATGAATATTTGGCTTAGCCGTAGATGTTGAAGCATGACCAGGGGATCCCCATGATTTCTTCCTTTTTGGATTATCATAATGGATGCATTTTTCATCACCAGTGACTATATGGTGCAGAAAACCCTTTCGTTTATGCCTGGCAAGCAGCATTTCACATGTGGAAAATTGGCATTCAAAGTTTCGCCGTGTCAGTTCATATGAATCCCAATTTCTTTGTTTTTGAATCATTCCCAATGATTTCAACCCATGTGAAATTGCTTGTTGAGTCACTCCTAATGTAAGTGCAAGTTCTTCTTGCGTTTGGCACGAATCTTGATCCAATAATACTTCCGATTCCGCGTCTTCGTACACTTTCGGCCTTCCGCTACGTTCTTTGTCTTCGATGTCAAATTCACCGTTCTTAAACTTTTGAAACCACTCACGACAACTTCTCTCACTTAAGGCAGCCTCACCATATGCTTCTACAAGCAATCGATGCGCCTCAGCTGCAGATTTCTTCAAATTGAAGAAGTAAATCAAAAGTTCCCGCAAATGACGCTTATTCGGCTCAAAACTTAACATTTTCGAACACAAAAAAATATGTTATACTGATAAAAATTCACTAATATTTCAAGATCATGTTGTTGACAGATGTCCAACCTTACGATAATGACATTTTACATCTGACAATTTTAACCATAACTTACTGGTGGCGCCAACTTTTGTCAAACGGCGGTGACTTATTTGTACACCCAATATTACCGAATCTAAATAGAACTTTCATTGTTTTTTTTTAATTTCGCCAGTGTTCTAAAAGAGTACATTATTAGGATTATTATTGAACATATATTTTTTTCTAGATAAGAATATTGAAATGGGTTGGTCACATTGTGAGACTAAGTTACGATAGAATTATGAAACAAATATATGTGTGTGAAATGGATGGAAAGCGAAAAAGAGTTAGAGTAGGGAAAGAGTGGAAGTAAATAGTTGGAAAAATATATTTAGTGAAAAGTAAGCAGTATCAGAAACAGTAGAGCATGTATGACGAGATATATTGACGTAAACGAGAGCTGTGTGCTTGGATAGAAAGCATTTAGATATATCATTTATAATTAAGGCATTAACATTGTGGAGGTTTGAAGACATTGTATTTTGTTTTATTAAACACTGTTTATTCCCCTTTTTGTAACGGTATAACCCTACCGGTTTTTGTAACGGTGTAACCCTACATTTCATCATCAGGGGAGCACAAACAAGTCTTGTTTGTGTTCCCCTGATGATGAGGTGAAACCGGTAGGGTTATACAGTTACAAAAAGTGGAATACATTTATCACAATTAATTTTACTTTTACTAAAAAATATGTTTGTCATATTTCCAACTACGAGTACATACACTCGTATTTGGTTTTATTTTATTTTCTTAGATCTTGATTACAATGACCATCGTTGATGGTATTTTTCCCACTGTGTGATCTATTGAACTCTACTTAAAGATTTCATATGGTGTATGTTACTAAATATATGGAAAGGTTTCTGATACACAGAATTTAGATAAAAACGTAAGAAAAATCCTTGCACAGAATATTAATTCGATGTTCTGAAGGAAGACAAGTGGATCACCAAAGTCTCAGTTGAACATAATAGATGGAGCAGTACGGATCGAGTTATTAGGTTCAGAAAATCAGTGCTCAATGTATCCACAATAAGAAAAGGACGAAGTATGATGACCAGTCAGTAGAAATTTTACGAAATCTTAGAAGTTTTTTTCAAATTTTTCTTTAATATAGATAATTTTTGTATTTTTTCCACTAGGAAATTCGTAAGCTTATTTTTCAATCTTTTAAGCTATCTAATTCTAGCAGTTAAGAATTTTCCTTTTATTTTCACTCACTTATAAATATTTCAGAGATGAAACAGCTCTCGTCTCTTTCGCGACACGACAAAACGACACAAGGTGGACATTTTTATTGGACAACTTTTAGCCAAGTTGGAGAAAAAAGTTTTATAACGATAATTGGAGGTAACATCCCATTTCTATTGTTTCTTGTGTATTGTATTTAATATCGAGACCGGAGTCCGTTGACTATCGGAAATGTGTCGCATTAAATAAAATAGTTTCATTTGACATAATTGAGGTTGCCGCAGATATTACAACACTTGTTAGATGAATATCATAATCGTTGTTACTCTTGTACGTTTCTAGCTAATATGTTATATTCTAGTTAGATGAATATCATAATCGTTGTTACTTTTGTCCGTTTCTAACTAGTATGTTCTTGTTAGATGAATATCATTATGGTTGTTACTCTTGTCCGTTTCTAACTAGTATTCGTACTCATATTTCGAGACCCGAATAAGAATTGGATTTTACTAGGAATGGTTATGGCTCTAAGACTAAATTCATAATTTAGTTTATCTCATTGTCGATGACGGTGAGAGTTACGAAAAATGTTAAAAGGTGTATTGTGATAGAAAACAAGGCCAATGACATTTAAAAAAAATCTAGAGCTAAATAATATCAAAACTGTCAAAATTATGGTTCACAAAATTATAATACCAACTTTGATGAATGCTAGTAAAATCTATCTTTGGATGCTGAAGAAGAATTAAATCAGTCGAATAAATGTTTTTAAAACGCTTTTACCGAATAATATATGAGGTGTGGTAAAAGGAAAACGTGAGCTTAAAATTGGCAAACTAAATAAAAATATCGAATTAATGAACGATAAAAGGCTGACAAAACAAATATTAAATGCCAACATTTGAATTTTTTCCCCTAACTGAAATTAACTAAAAAAAATCTGACTATAATTGAATAGATCACAATTCAAACGAATTGCCATAAAGCAATAAGCTCATCAAATTGTACTGTATACAATGAAAGTATTATATTATATAATAAAACCTTCTACTCTTGGAGTAAGCTTTGTTCACTAATTGGCGTTAGAAGAATAAAGTCAAATGAAATTTGAATCTATATTTATTTCTGTACTGCGGTAAGGTTTCCTTTACAGAATTATTTCATTCAAGAAATTCATTGGTCAACTTTTGTTTTTTTTTTGCCGTTGTTTTTTCTTGAATTTTAAGATCTTTTTGACATTTTTTGAATTTTACTTCAGTTTTTCAAGTTTATTTACATCGAATGGCCGTGCCAACTGTGATATTAAAATAATAGCAGAATAAAGAATAACAACAGGTAATAGAAAGAATGTTGCATTATAAAATGTGTCAGGACTTGGGTACGGTCGACCAATTAGTTTATTGCAGTTAAAAATAACCATTAAAAATAGCGAACCGGGGCAGTCAAAGGGAGATCTTGCGTCATTTTCGAGAAGGATTGCTTCCTATTGTATCAAACTTAACTGCCTCGAGTGGCTGGCTTTGTCTTCCCATTTTTATAGAAATACACGACACTTTATGAGGATCGGTAATTAGTGTTCCGTCTTACGATCTGATTTATTGCAGTCACAGATAACTATTGTTACTAAGAAAAAGAAATAAAACTTTGCGCAAGATATATTTCAGAGGGTGAATGCGCTTTTATGACCGCGACTGTTAGGCGAGAAAAAAAGGGTCAAAAAGTTTCTCTTCTCCTTTTCTAAACAAATACGTCGCGCTTAATTTATTGCAGTCATAGTTAAATATTGAAACAACGGCTGAGAAGACATAAAACTCTTCACTCGAGATACATTTCAAAAGAAGTAACTATTGTCCCTTAAGCAATTTAAGTTTCGCCTAAGGTTACCGGATGTTATACAAAAAGGATTCTCGACTTAATTACGCTGTTATAGTAAACTATTCATTGCCGAAGTAACGTTCGGCCGGATGAGAAAGATTTATGGTTATTTTAACGGTCACGAGGAACTTTCTATAGGGCTCCAAATGGCGGGGGTGAGCGAGATTCCCTTAAATTCAGAGGGCGCGATCTTCCCAGGTCATTCCTCGCCACGAAGTTGTCTAGCCATCATCATTTTCGTCTTAACGCGGTTCGCGAACTTGAACAAGCTTTTCTCACATTTGATTGTTCGTTCTTAATTTGATACAATTTGTCCGGTAAATTCTGGATAATCTACAAACGGGGATCTTGTTTCATCTCAGTCTTTTGATTGAGCAGATTCTGGACTGTTGTCCAACGACGATCTCGAGTTAGGCGTACAACTCATTCGCGGATCAAAGTTAACTGATTCTATCAGCAATATCGAGTGCGCGCCAGATTCTGGAGTCTTCAAGACTGGACCGAGTCGTGTGACTGTATTACGGCACGAATTGACGGTCTCCAAACCATACTGAGGGAATTTCTTCACATCCACGGGCCTGTAGTAACAGTATAAGGTCAGAGGGCCATATACGAGTCGACCTGGTCATACACTTGAAGCGGATCTGGGATAATACATTGTGTCTAGTATTGGAGTAAGATCAACCTTATTTATCCTCTTTTGCTTGTCATTTTATGGTGATATTTGAGTATTCTAGAGATTGGCGATATCTAATCTTTGAGAATTGCACAATTCCGCAACGGACTGTTGTGAGATTACCCCTGATAATAAATTGCTTCGACTGCCTGTCCATCTGAAAGGCTAGCGGAGTAGCAGAGAGTAATCTGCCCATTTGATTTTCCTGACGGAGTATCAGCTCGTCAGGATTAAATATATAACCAATTAACAGCAGATATGTGTTTCATTATGTATTTATACCTACCCAAGCACTGACGAATGCCTACCTCTTCCCACGACATCTTGAGATCTTATTGAGCCTTGTTTTACCTATACTGAGCTACCGGAGTAAGAGTCATACATTGTAACATCCAGGCTTTTAGTAATCCAACGGAATTAATTAATTAAAGGGTTAAAAGTTTGAAACTGGCCGCCTTTCAACGCGGGGCCTAGAGGTTCGTCGTCGAGCTTGGACGGTATAATTTGAATTTTTATGTTTTTTTTTCCTTTCTTTCTTCTTTTTGTACTAGAATATTTTTTGCATTACTGTATTGTATACTGTGTATTTGAATTTTATGTTTTTTTTCTCCTTTTTTTTCCTTTTTTGATACTCGAATATCTTGTGCATTACTTTATTGTATACTGTGTATTTGAATTTTATGTTTTCTTCTTTCTTTTCTTCCTTTTTTGATATTGGAAATTTTGTGCATTATTATATCGTATACGGTGTATAATTTTGTATAACTCGGTAAAGAATTGAAAGCGATTCAGGACCGTTAAAACGACAAAGCATAGGCTTTGTACTTCAGTCAAGTCGGTCGGGCGGAAATTGATTCGAGTACCGTTTGTTTGGCGGTCATTTTGTGTATGAGTTGAGGATTTTATTTATTAATTAAATAAAATATAATAACCAACTAATAACGTGCGGCTGATAAAAGCTGTGCGAGTGTAGGTAGTTATTTTCTAAAATTAGAAAAAATCGAGTTGAGCGTAGTTTTACGAGGAGTATAATCTCGAATTTGGCCGGTAATCGCATAGGCAGAGCTAGTGGAACGCCATAGTTTCTTGTGATTGGCCGGGTGACTAGCAACTAATAGAAGTTCCTTGTTACAATTGCAAGGAATAATTCGTTACGTTTTCTTTCTGTTTGGATAGTGTTAGTGGCGTATTCAGGAGTTTGGATCACTTCGAAAATTTTTAAATCATCAACAAAAAATAGAATATTTAGAGCACTAAGTTTGTCAACTATAATATTATTCGTTCAGAGCCGTCCGGCTGTTTCGCTAATTAAGTTTGACGAAAATTAGCTGTCGTACATCGGGTCGGCGAGATTAGTAGTAGACCGGTGTTATAATAGCGTGGCCGGGTAATCGAACTTTATTAAATTATTCTATTTTAGGCCTTTAAGGTAGAGTTGTTTTCTTCAATTACATGCGATTGGAATTTCTGGTGAAGGCTATTCCTGAGATTAGGAACACGTATTAATAACAGCGTGGCCTAGAGTCCTTGGGATTTCCAATCTTTCAGATAGAACTCTTCTCCTGCTAGCTGAGGATAAAAGTTCATAATGAGTCCTATTGACAATATTACGAGTGCAACTAAGGAGAGATTGATTGGGGAATTGATGGAGAGGGGAATCACTCCGGGTAACAAACTCCCCGGGTTACGTCGACAGGCAGGGAATCACAATAGGGGCTTCGTTCACTCTGCTACGGAATAGGTTATATTGCCTCAGAAATCTAAGGCACATGTCGATTTGCGAGGGGCCCCGGAATTTTCTATGGAACTTGTTCCGGAAGCGCCAGCGCCTTGTTCGGACTCTTCCTTGCCACTTACAGGATCTTGTCCTTCAAGAGACTTGGAAATGTTGCCGTCTCATAGCGCTAAAAGTAACCAATTACCACCATTGAATATCGACTTTTCGTCGTGGCCAGTTGATCCGTATAATGGTTCTGGCAGTATTCGAGAGTTTTTGGTAAGACTAGAGGAAATAGCGCGCGCGCGTAGGTTCGAGGTCGATTCACTTTCTCCTGTTCTCCCAGAGTTCTTGCGTGATAGAGCACTGACCTTTTTTAGAGTTACGTATAGGGACCATATGGAATGGGTCACGTTGAAAGCTTATTTTTTGGAAAGGTTCGAATCCGGAAGCTTCATGTTAGATCGGAAATTGGAGATTTTGATGTCCAGCCAGGGGCCAGAAGAATCTTCATCAGATTATATCTTTAGGATATTGGAATTAAATAAATTATTGGACTCTGTCCTGACCGAGTTCGAACTTTTACAAGTATTTAAACGCGGACTTCAAACTGGATTTAGTTCAGTCCTTGTCAGTGCTCAGCCCGCATCAGTTAAAGAGCTGATGAGATTATGTTCCTCGTTTGAGCAGATAAATAAGAGCAGCAAGGTGCTGACTCGGTCATTTCATTCAAACCTAAAGTCCATTGCACGTAAAAGCATTAGCAAAAGATCGGCGTCTAATCTGTGTTTTTCTTGTGGTCGGCTGAATCATATTGCCAGAAGCTGTCCATATGGGACGCGTAATCAGCAAGGAAATAGAGGGTCGCCTGGTAATCACCGGAGTAATAAATCTGAATCGTTAGCACACAGGAGGCCAGTAGTTGCGGAAAGGCATTCCTTGAGAAGGAGCAATGAGAAGAATAATTTGTGTTTTCGCTGTGGGCGCCCGGGTCACTTCGCACGTACCTGCCCGCACCATTGTCGTAGTCTTGAAGGCGACCGAGGGTCGCGAAATAATAAACCAAAATATGAAACAGGGCCGAGCTCACACTTGAGTGTAGAAGTGGACATGTCGCGCCTTCCGAAAGGAATTTTGGAGTTCAACAATAAATAAATAAATTTGTTGAGTAGTTTAGGCATTCTTTGGGAATTAGGAGGTCTATAGTCATTTATGGATGACTCATTGGACGAAGGATTATCCTTGCCAACGGCGCATTGTGGAAGGAACTGGTTGTTCTTGATCAGGATGACCAGGGTTCTGTACCTTGTTGGCTTGTTGATATGCAAACAGGACTGGGAGTCTTGGAGATAATTAATTATTGGCTTTATTGATCTCAAGTAAAAGCTTGAGGGCTATAATTCTTGTGTTTTTCTTTCCGTATCTTATTATCTGCCATGCATATGTCTTATTATCCTGAATTGTATTTTTTTTTGTCGCATCAATTTTGTTCATAATTTAATTTCTGTTGGTATTGTATTGTATTTGTGCCTATGTATTGTAATTAGTATTGTGTCCCCTTTGAGGTTACCTTCTAGACGTATGGCAATAATTGTTTGTGCCTGTGCGTGTATTAGGAAGCCGTACTACAGGGTCATACAAATCCGAGCCTTGCGATGACGCGTACAATTGTCCAGGACATCGTACGTACCGCGACGAACTCAGAAGGGATCTTAGTAGAGAGTAATACTGTAGAAGTTTCATAACCAGCGACATGGTAAATAAGTTAGAATTTTACTCGTATTACTCGTACATTGTAGTTAGTTCAATTTAGTTTTCGAAACAACGCCTAGCTTCACGGTAAGCTCGCCAGCCATAAGCTTCATGATACCGCAGATGTAATAGGAACCTAGATCGCTGATCAGTTATTACAAGTATGTCACCAAAGGGCGAAAAACTTTGAATTTTTTCCTCTCGCAAGGGTATTATATACCCTGATTGTTAGCACGTCTACATATAACGCGTTGTGACAACTTTAATGTGCTTGGGCAAGAAATCACAGACCTAAGGGCACATGTATGTTACAAGCGAGCGAGTATACCATGCAGTATTGAAGCACATGTTCGTTTAACCTCCTTCATCGGGAGTGGAGCATGTTTTCACGATGCTGGCCGTAGTATAAAGTTGGCAAGTTGTTTGAACTTCATCTTTGAGATGGCGTCATCGAAAACCATTAGTTAAGGATATGAGGAATGAATATCCCCGCTGTGATCCGCATCATTAGTACAGCTGAGGGTGATGAGGCTAGTCCCCTCTTCTGAAATTTAGTGGATTCCTAGAATCATATGATATCACGGATAAGGGTTAGCAACATTAATTACCTTCCGCAGAAGACTAGTATAGGAGAGGTTTAATTCCTCATTAATTACGTGTTCGTCACAAGTGGTTTGGAGCAAACCAATGTGAGTAATGCGAACACCTAGGAAAGGATCTGTTCATGCCTCAATGATACTGTGAGAGTAGCAAGAGGAGTTCACCTTCTTCTCTTCGGCATAATCTCTACCCTACACCTCATGGATCGCACTTCTTGTGATAACTAATGGCTTAAGGCAAAGGGAACAACCTTTAAGTTAAAGGTACAGATAGGTTGTAGCAGGCTGGAAGCTAAGTGCTGCTTGGTGTAGTTTACACCTAGGTTATAAACCACCTAGTTGGATGTGTGGTTTTAGGGAAGTTTTCTTTTTCTCTTAAATTCCCAGCGGACGTATTTCAGCACCTTAAATTGGGCACTCTGGGCTGTCAGGAAAATTGGTCTTTAAGTAAATTCATTGCATATTTACTAACTATCTGGCCTTCGGTAGATAGTTAGAATTCTCGTCAAAGACACAGTCAAGGTGGATTTATTACGCCATATTGATAATTGACGAAAGGAGCTAGCCGTTGGGGCAAATCAATGATAGTTCAGTCTGTCATGTTGGGTTTCCACATTTTTCCCAAAAAAAAAAATATGGTGGCGCATACAGATCTTGGCCTGACAGCTCTTGGTGAGTTTGCTGATGGTCTTGGCTCGTGTAGTAGGTCCGCCGATCGGACTAGGACTTTAATTTCATTTTTAGGTAGCTATGTGTCCCTCTTTACTGTTATCTGTTTCTGTCCTCCGTCGAGGGTGTTCTCTGGATACATGTCATATGTGGATGAACGTCAGTCAGCGCTATGAAAGGAAAAGCTGTGGGGGTTTGGATAGTGCTGATGGGGATGGCTGAATGTAGGATTTGCTGTGTATCACGGGGAGGCTTTCGATGGAGCATACTTGAATTGTACGGCTATTGCCGGTTGAGTTTGTGTATGTGCACCCAGGTCTGATGATTGAGGTTGGCACCAGACGGCTTCGCGTCGTCTGATGTCCGACATATGTACGTGCTTCCTGCACCGTCATCTTGAACAGTAAGAGTTGTGGAGAAGACTTCAACCACTCAGCGAAGGGCTCATGAATGGCCTAATAAAACCACTAGGGTTTTGGATTTGGGACCCTGCAGCAATGCAGTAGAGGTTTATGGACAACCTAGAGGATTTGGGACCCTGCAGTAATGCAGTAGAGGTTTATGGACAACCTAGAGGATTTGGGACCCTGCAGTAATGCAGTAGAGGTTTATGAGCAACCTAGAGGATTCGGACCCTGCAGTTATGCAGTAGAGGCTTACGGACGGCCTATATACATCCAGTGGAGGCTTACGGACGGCCTATATACATCCAGTAGGGGGCTTACGGATGGCCTATATACATCCAGTAGGGGGCTTACGGATGGCCTATATACATCCAGCGGAGGCTTACGGACGGCCTATATACATCCAGTAGGGGGCTTACGGATGGCCTATATACATCCAGTGGAGGCTTACGGACGGCCTATATACATCCAGTAGGGGGCTTACGGATGGCCTTTATACATCCAGTGAGGGGCTTACGGATGGCCTATATACATCCAGTGGGGGTTGTTGAGTGTGACTCCAACCATGGGCGTCATGAACCCGAATTGGTATGTGCTCCCGGTCTAGGTGGACGCTCATGGCACCATCGGTGCCCGGATAACCATGGTATTTTATGGATCATGCGAGTTTTGGCACCGTCCGTGATGTGTGTGAGCGTCGCACTGACGACTCTGGCTAGCACGAGAATTGGCACTAAAGGGATGACGATCCCCGAGGTGATGATATTATAAACACATGTTTGCTGTATTGTATAACCAAGTGTAACTGTTTCTTGTCGGTTTTTAGACCTGGAGGAGGCCTATAGTCAGATGTCGCACCTTATGAGTGATGTCTCAGGGCCGTGTAATGAAAAATTGTATGTTAAATGTGTCTTATATAGTATCATTATTGATATCGCCAGACTTGCATCTTGCAATATCAAAGATCACCAGACAAGCTGGAGGAAACTCACCTTGCTTCCTTAATTTAAGTGATTAGGTTAAGAAACTAAATCAGTGCCCCTAAAAAGTGCAGACTATCGGATCCGGTTCTGGGGAAGCCGTTGTGAACTAACATAATTACTATTAAGTAACTTGATCTGTTTTTGGGCATTACTCTTGTGAGTGTGTTGCCTTTGTAATCTTAAATGTTTGTACATTTTTCTATTGTAAATTAATAAGAATTATTATGTGTAACCATGCTGTAGAGAAGGCGATAGTATCTGTTCTTGAACATTACTCTTGTGACTGTGTTGTCTTTGTTATCCTAAATGTTGTATGTTTCTTTTTTTTGTAAAAATAATAATAAGACTTATTATGTGTAACCATGTTGAGGGGAAGGCGATAATTGATGTTCTCCTGTATTGTGCCTTGCTCTATAAAATGTTTAACTGTTTCCAGGTGTTCTTAGATAGGGAAGCCCTGAGAGTTAGTTTTTCGTGGTTTCCTACTCTTTTCGCAAATGCAGGGGCTTATTAAATCGTCCACGAGCGTATCCGGCATGACCCAGTAACGTCATGCCCTTTAGCATAGTATCTTATCCTTGTTTCGGCGGGCAGGTGTATGACCAATTGACACAGGGCCGTAATCAGTACTTGAATTATTTTTTTTTTATTATTTTTTTTCTTCGGTAACATAAAATGGAGTGTCAGGACTTGGGTACGGTCGACCAATTAGTTTATTGCAGTTAAAAATAACCATTAAAAATAGCGAACCGGGGCAGTCAAAGGGAGATCTTGCGTCATTTTCGAGAAGGATTGCTTCCTATTGTATCAAACTTAACTGCCTCGAGTGGCTGGCTTTGTCTTCCCATTTTTATAGAAATACACGACACTTTATGAGGATCGGTAATTAGTGTTCCGTCTTACGATCTGATTTATTGCAGTCACAGATAACTATTGTTACTAAGAAAAAGAAATAAAACTTTGCGCAAGATATATTTCAGAGGGTGAATGCGCTTTTATGACCGCGACTGTTAGGCGAGAAAAAAAGGGTCAAAAAGTTTCTCTTCTCCTTTTCTAAACAAATACGTCGCGCTTAATTTATTGCAGTCATAGTTAAATATTGAAACAACGGCTGAGAAGACATAAAACTCTTCACTCGAGATACATTTCAAAAGAAGTAACTATTGTCCCTTAAGCAATTTAAGTTTCGCCTAAGGTTACCGGATGTTATACAAAAAGGATTCTCGACTTAATTACGCTGTTATAGTAAACTATTCATTGCCGAAGTAACGTTCGGCCGGATGAGAAAGATTTATGGTTATTTTAACGGTCACGAGGAACTTTCTATAGGGCTCCAAATGGCGGGGGTGAGCGAGATTCCCTTAAATTCAGAGGGCGCGATCTTCCCAGGTCATTCCTCGCCACGAAGTTGTCTAGCCATCATCATTTTCGTCTTAACGCGGTTCGCGAACTTGAACAAGCTTTTCTCACATTTGATTGTTCGTTCTTAATTTGATACAATTTGTCCGGTAAATTCTGGATAATCTACAAACGGGGATCTTGTTTCATCTCAGTCTTTTGATTGAGCAGATTCTGGACTGTTGTCCAACGACGATCTCGAGTTAGGCGTACAACTCATTCGCGGATCAAAGTTAACTGATTCTATCAGCAATATCGAGTGCGCGCCAGATTCTGGAGTCTTCAAGACTGGACCGAGTCGTGTGACTGTATTACGGCACGAATTGACGGTCTCCAAACCATACTGAGGGAATTTCTTCACATCCACGGGCCTGTAGTAACAGTATAAGGTCAGAGGGCCATATACGAGTCGACCTGGTCATACACTTGAAGCGGATCTGGGATAATACATTGTGTCTAGTATTGGAGTAAGATCAACCTTATTTATCCTCTTTTGCTTGTCATTTTATGGTGATATTTGAGTATTCTAGAGATTGGCGATATCTAATCTTTGAGAATTGCACAATTCCGCAACGGACTGTTGTGAGATTACCCCTGATAATAAATTGCTTCGACTGCCTGTCCATCTGAAAGGCTAGCGGAGTAGCAGAGAGTAATCTGCCCATTTGATTTTCCTGACGGAGTATCAGCTCGTCAGGATTAAATATATAACCAATTAACAGCAGATATGTGTTTCATTATGTATTTATACCTACCCAAGCACTGACGAATGCCTACCTCTTCCCACGACATCTTGAGATCTTATTGAGCCTTGTTTTACCTATACTGAGCTACCGGAGTAAGAGTCATACATTGTAACATCCAGGCTTTTAGTAATCCAACGGAATTAATTAATTAAAGGGTTAAAAGTTTGAAAAATGTTTTAACGAAATGAAAGTTTCACGAACAATAAAACTGACTATTCCTAATGGAATTCTAGTTCTAATCTTAGCATATGCAATTGAAACACGGACGTGACAAAATAGCGAAGAAAAGCGTGCGTAGAATATGTGGGAAAACAATATATCACAGAATATGGATATTAGAAAAGAATGAGGATCGAAAGAAGATGCAGTGCTAAAAATAAAGAGAGGAAAATTGAGATGATTCAACTACGTGGAAAAAAATTAAAGATTATCAAAAAAGAAAAAAAATGAGTAGCATAGAAGTTTAGGCAAATGATTCTATTTTACACTTTTTCTTCCTCATTTACTTTTTTATTTTTTTTATTTAAGTGTCCCTTTTCATATTAATGTTTTTTTTTCTTAATGACGTATTATTTTTCTTATTTTAGCATTATTTTCGTTATTAACTAATTCGATTTTCGTATTTTTTTCTTACATATTTACGCATTCCTTTCCTTATCTACGTATTAATTTGATTATTTACGCATTATACTCCTTATTTACGTATACCTTATCTGTGTACGCATTTATTTTCTAATATTCTCATTAATTTTTATTTACGCATTCCTTTCCATACTCCCGTATACCTTTTTTAATTTAGGTATTACTTACTATATGATATTGTACATTTATTCTTTTTTTATTCAACCCAACCTTCGTTGATTTTTACAAAATTGTTAGCGATTAGTTTTTATCTTCAAATGGTAAAAGAGTATTTAAATTATTATTCAGAATATTTAAACTATAAAAAAAGAGCAAAAAATATGTCACTCCAACAAGTTAAAAAGGACCAAAGATATATAGTAACAGACATAACATTAATTATCATTAGCGTTGCACTCGGCCGTACCAGAGCGACACGGTCGTCTGGACGACTAATGCACCGGAATATTACTCGCGCCGTGCCGCAATCAACTGCGATCCTGCAACCCAGCTGGGAAAATACTCGTAATATACTCGCAATGAAATGAGTATAAATAACAGAATACCGGCGCGGCGGTGTGAATACGGCCTTAGTAAAAGAGCAACAAAACAAAACTGATATTTAAAATAGTGTTATAGAAGTATTAAAAATTGATAAAGTAATCTATACTTCTGAAACCGGTAGTAAAAATGTAAATGAATAAAAACACACACAACACGTTTTTTTAAACTTTGTAATAAAAAGTTTTACGACACTCTTTTAACATTCTTATAATGCGAAGATATTTTAATAAGGGAGTACCAGAAGGTATATCCAAATGATGCGCTATAAAAACATAGACGTGTTGTCAACTCCCTTCCAGCTGACCTGATACAGCGACTGCAACTCCCTTCCAGCTGACCTGATACAGCGACTGCAACTCCCTTCCAGCTGACCTGATACAGCGACTGCAACTCCCTTCCAGCTGACCTGATACCGCGACTGCAACGGTTACAACTACAACGGCTGACTGATGAGAATGAGAGATAACTGATGACAATAGTGGAAATGATACTTTGTCGGAAATTTACGTCTTGCGAGTGATTAAAAAGTGCTTCTCCAAGGATTTGAATATTATGGTCTTGCATAGGTGGCGTGTCATTTTTTTTTATTTTTAAAAGAATAGATATGACCGAAGTCATAGGTATCCTTATACCCTCGAATACTAGGCGTAAAAAATGCCTGTGTCGTTCTAGGGTAGTAGCACAGCGCGGGGTTCGAACCGACGACCTTCCGCATGGAAGTCCAGTGTGTTACCACGCGGCCATGCACCTCAGTGATTCCCTTATGTTCATGTGAAAAGGTTTGGACTGTCAATCACACGGAGAAGTGTCCAATTAATGCATTTCTGAGAGGGCTGGAGCAGATCTCTCAGGAAACTCCTGAGGCTGAAACAAGGATGAAAAACTTGAACATCCAGCTGATAGGGAAAAATCATACGAGAGTAGAAAAAATATTTTAATTCTATAACAGCGGGTTACCGCATCTCCTTTTGCACTTTCTATTATCTTACCGTCAGTGCGTTAAGAAAGAAAAAAAATTGTTGTAAACCGCTAACGATGTATGTTCAATACGGTTCTGGGGTTGGGTTTTCAGTTTTGATCCATGAAATTAATCGTTGCCCTGATTTGTTACCAGGGCTAAGTATTTGGATATCTGCCCAAGTTTCTTTAACAAAAATACTAGTGCCTTTTGTTTAAAATTATTACAATCAGTTTACAACCGGTTCTGCAAACCAGTACCGACATTTTACAATCGCGCGAACCAGTTAATAAAAACGTGTTAACATACAACTTCGTTGTAGGTATATAGTACAACCTAGCGGGGCTATTGTCACGTCACTTCGGACCAATTAGAAAAGTGTTAAATGTTTTTTAAACAAAAACAAGGCTGAATTTTTTTGATTAATTAAGAATCAAACCTGCCCCCACCCCCCCCCCCCCCGGGTTTGAAAACAGTATGTTATCCACGGATATTATTGCTATACATCATTATACACTTATATCTAGTTTTATCCATCCACACTCTATCCTGTGAATTTCGTAAATTTTACCCGCCACATGTCAAATTAAGGTATTTGTTGCCTATTAATGTAAATCACTCTAGTAAATACTATTTAAAAAAAAAGAGAAAATGTTGAAGTAAATGGAAAGATATAGAGAGAGAGTGAAAACATTTAAATACCTCGGAAGTATCCTAGTGGAAGACCTCGACCCAGAAACCGAACTCAAATGCAGAATTTAATCATCTAGTGCGGCTTTTAATAAAATGAGAAGCGTATTCTACGATGATAATCTAAACTTGAAACTTCGACAACGGTTAGTCAAATGCTACGTTTGGTCAGTGTTATTGTATGGAGTTGAATCATGGACCCTCAAAGTTGGTAGAAGGAACCGACTGGAAGCATTCAAAATGTGGATGCATACGGATACCCTGGACGGATATGGTCAGCAACGCAAGGTTTCTTCAAAGATCCAAAGTTGATACAGAGTTGCTGACTTATATTAAAATCCGAAAGGTGTCCTACTTGGGTCATGTACTAAGAGGAACAAAATACAAATTACTGCACCTGATCATCCAAGGCAAAAAAGAAGGCCGAAGAGGTATTGGCAGGAGGCAAATATCCTGGCTCCGCAATATACGTGATTGGACTGGCATAAGAGGCGTTGGAGATCTTTTTCGGGCTGCCGGGGACCAATATGTCTACTCTCAGGTGATATTCAACGTTGGGGGGACCTGACATGACTCTAAAAAGAAGAAGAAATGGAAAGAACAACATTTTGTATTAAATATTTATCATTATGGATACGTAAAAATGGAGGACAAGTAAAATGTTTACTTTATAAACTGTCTCACCTCGACATTTTCTTTAAAATATAAAAAAGTTATAAAGGAAGTTGAGAGAGAAAAAACACACATTCAACATCCTATGCAGACCTTTAAATACGTTTAAGATGCTGTGATAAAATAGTATTTTACAAAATTCTTTTTTAGTTAACTAAATAAAGAACGTTTACTGTTTCTATATTGCCAGTTGTGAATTTTTGCGACCTCAATTTAACAGCCATAAAACGACACGTGGCTGTTTCTCTACCCCATCATTATGCGTGCGTGTTTGGATACCATAAGAAATAATCCCGTGTGTTAAATATCTAACAATTTTAAGCCTCTTCCTTCATATAAATATGCGTGAAAATATTTATAATTAGGTTAAGTTTTCTTTTTTGCTACAATTTTATCGGATAGCATGTCAAGCCGATGACTAGAGACTTAAATTTGAAAGATTTATCTATATTTTGCAAGGAACATTTTTTGGGTGTGGTTTTAACTTCAATTAGTGATATTTATTTGTTTTTCTTGGAAATAATAAAAGGTTGTGTATGAACAGTTAAAACACGAATATTTTAAAAATTGATATATGCATAAGAATATTTTTTGTACGCTTACATTTTAGTACGCTTACAAAATGCCAAAATTTTTCAAAAATAAAATTATCAACAATTTTATTCAACTTAATCTAACCAATGGTTTGGATATAAGTCCATTAAGATGACTGGTTTAACCAAACAAATTACTAATGAATTCAGTTTTTTTTAATATTAAATATAGTATAACTTAAGTCATAGAGAATTCTTACACCCCGACAACTTCGGAAAAATGTATAAGTTTTTTTGAGGGGAGTAGCGTGGGGTTCAATGAGTTACCTTTTAGAATACATTAAACTCAATCAAGTTCATCAAGTTTCAAGTGATCATCAAGTTTCTTTCAAAAGCCCAGAAAAAAACGGAAAATGTAATGACGTTAATATGCTGACGTCATTAAATATATATCGGAACCTCCCCTTTGAAAGAAACATGGTAACAACGCGATAATATTTTTTTTATATTTCACAATATAATGAAACAACGCGTATTCTATCAGCTCTGATCGATATACCACTGAGGGTAAAGATATTTTAGCTGTAACATCATCTGACCATGCGTGGCGTGACTGGTGTTATGTGCTCATGGCTGGTGTCTATAACGTGTTCAAGCTGGAAACTTTTGGCATTTTGTAGTACGTCTTCTTGTGATATTGATAGTGACTGCTGTCGTGCTGCTAGGACGATTTGTCCATATATTCACCGTGAGCATCAATGTATTAACCGGCTCTATTGATAGTATGAAATTCTCGAAATCATCACTTTGCTGTATTATTTTGTCCTCAGTGAGATGTAGACAAAAGCCTAGTTTACTGAAGACACGACAAATGAAAGGCAACAAACCCAGATCCATTGAAATTGTGTGTCCAAATTAAATAACCTCTTGTTTTTTTTTTCGCAAATTATGTATTTATAGATTTCTTGTAATGTGTAAATAAAAAGAAAAAAAAATATCAGGCATTACTAAAAGTACGAAAATCCCGAAATTATCACATTGCTATATGAACCGGTTCTACTTAGAGAATGAAATTCTATAAATTATCAGTATCAAACATGTACATAGAATACTGAATAGAAGGTTTTTAATATAAATTGACTCACACAGTCTCAGAATTGTATTAAAATAATAAGAGGTTTTAAATTTTACCTCGAAACAGCAATAAATAATATGGGCTACTTAATATACGAGTATATATTGCAAATTCCAACTACGATAGAAATATTTTTGATTATATTGACATCCCCATGCTTGTATGGAACATACATTGACAGTTTTATTTCCGGATCATTTCGCGGAACGTGGTCTCGAAAAAATCATTTTTAAAGATTAAATACATTTTTTACTCATAAGTAGAATAACTCCGTGGCCTAGTTGGCACGAGTACATACTTGTCTTCCAGGCTGTGAGTTTGATTTCCATTGTTACCCAATGTTATAAAAAGAAATGCTTCAGTTTGGTTTCCACTTAACACCTCTTTAACATATTTCTGATAAGTAGGAAATATTATCACAATGTTATAAGCCCGCAGGGTTTCACTGTACAAAATTATATACGATATAGAACAATAAATGAGAAAAGGTAAATTTATAAATTTATGCCATTTTTATTTTCGCTAAAACAAAAAAAAAACACCAATGTGAGAACACTCATCACAAACTTATCTCCCTTCGTATGCAGTATTAAGAAGGTTTATAGTTTCTAATGAATTAGATATATTTTAAATTGGTATTAATATTTGATAAACAGGGTATTTTTCTAAATTTTGATAACATGATCTTACTGGAAATACCCTTATTAATGTAGCATTATAGCCATTAAAATACTTTAAAGAACATTATAATTGTTATCGTAGGAGTTGTATAAGAACATATATCGATATAGAAGATGTGAAAAATGGGATCTCTGTCTACCCTGACAAAAGAACTAAACAAATCTCCCAAAAGAATAAAAAATAGTATTCATGGAAAATAAATGTAATAACCGTTTATCATCGCACAAAATTTTCATATTTCCAAAAGTAAAAAATATCTTCAAATAAGTTTTAACAATTTTATTCTATTGATATTTTTTTCAATATTTTGAGTTGAGCCTCCACATCCTGTTAGAATAGATCTTTATGATGCCGCCAGATGGTGTGGGGTGTAAATGAGCAAAAAGGCGAGATTTTATTGATTTATGGTGAACGATTTCGGATAGACCTTTTGATTGATTTTATTATTAAGTAATATTAGAATCTTTTTCATTTCTTTTCTTCTCGGAATATTTGATAAAAAAAATCTATTTCAAATTATTTGACTTCCAAAAAATTATGTTAATATTGTTGTCATATTGAGCATTGATCAAAGATAATATTTTTGTCATATTGAGCATTGATCAAACAATAGATCTTTTTTTTTTTAAATTTGGTTTTGCATGATTATTTTAAAACACAACCCCTGTCTCGTGCGATGTTGAATAATTTGATTATAAACTATTTAAATAGCGATACTTGATAATTTTTCTCTATTAATTATTTGTCACTTATGGTATGTTTCGTGGCAAATAAATAGGTCAATTATTAAGTTATAGATTCTCACTGAAAAATGTTTTTTTTTTAATTTTATATAATTAAAAATATTACAAGTTACGAACCCTTCGTGATCATCAAGTTTTCGAGTGTGTGTTATTTCTCAAACTTTCATATTGCCCAGACATAAATAAAAACTTTTATTAACTTATATTTAACTAGCTTTTGTACATTTATGAGCTCAGGCAGGTCTCTCCAGCTGGGTGGCCCTATTCTAACATCCTTAGTAACACCTGCAATCCATCGAAATCTTTGTCTCCCAACAAATCTACGGTCTTAAAATCCGCTGTCCAAAATAATCTTTCATTATTATTACATCATTCGCTCAACGCAGTTTAACAAATGAATTTGTTTCAAAATAGATTGTATAACTCCTGATTGTATCACATGCACCGACTTTGAAATGGCCACCCTTCGTAAAATAATTTCAAAAAAGTTGAGGCATCTCTCGTCAGCCTTTTTGCAAGTGTCCAAAAATAATTCAAACTAAAACTTTTTATTTAAAATAGTAAATATTGCTGTTAAGTGTTTATCCCTTGCACTATTTTTTTTTTGTATCCCTATTGATGTACTTATATACAGATATTATCTACTTTATATCTCACAGCTCTATTTTTTAAGGTCTTATCACAATTTATGAATTTAATTCTAAAACCATTCTTATGAAATACTTATTTATGTATCTTTATATAATTTTATGGTAAAGGTCTTGGTAATGTTTATTATGTTGTGTAAAAGAAACTGTTGTGTCATAAATCAAATAATAAATCAGCACTCTGGCACATAGGTGAGCGCGGGTATAATCAATGTCGAACGCATCAGAAGCTTGGTTTATCAAATATTTTATAATAAGTTCCTATAATTTATCTCTAAATTTGATTTAAGTAACAATACACTTCATTCGAAATCTTGATTTTTGGAAGAATCATTTGTTACTTCTAATTAATTTAAACTATGTATTTCTCAATCTTTTATATTTCTTACTGATTATACTCGTAGCTCCTTAACAGACAACTTGTTTCTATACATATTAAGAGTGATGTGTTAAAAATAAATGGGAAACTTCTATTCAAATACGAGTATTCAATAGAATTATTATATTAAAAACAAAAGGAAAATATTCATTTGCAAAAAGCAAAATGCTAACCAACGACAAAGGTAAAATGCTAACCAACGACCCTTAATGTATATGAACAACAGTACAATCTAGCGTTGTATATAATGTTCCCCATTTATGGTACAGAATGCTCGTATGGGTTACATGGGTGGTCACTTTGATATTAAGATACACTGTTGTAACTTAGAACAATTTGTTTTATTTTCCACATAAATTCATATTATTCCATATAATTACCATATTAAGGTTAAGGGTTTGTATTTCCCTACACATATTTTTGACGTATGTAAAACTTTAGCTTAAATATCTTTGAAATTATGAATTAATTGTCTTTGTAATATGGGCTGCAAATGATTCTCATCGAAGATCAATCCTGAATCCTATCAATTGATATTTAGCATTCAAACACTAAGCCACGGAGGTGTTCAATGAATATTCAATATAGCAAGCAAAAAGTGGTAAATAATCGTTAAAAAAAACTTTATTTTGATTATAAATAAATAATATTATTATATTTGCCTCCATAATTATAAAATTATTCATAAAATTTTAAAATGACTGAATAATCCATCTCAAAATTTAATATGCGATAAGATAAGTAAACAAGTTAATGATAATATAAAGGTATATATGGAAAAATAACCAACCATCCATATACCTTTTTTGTTTATTTTGAATAAAGATAAAGCATAAATTAATTATATATGTGTAAATTTATCAAGTCAGAGTTGTATAGTATATGGATTGAATTTTTAAATTAAGTTTTAATGTTTTTTTTTGTTTTATACACAATCCATTAAAAGTGATTAGATGTTTCTTCAACAATCTGAAAACTGGAAATATGTGGGGTGGCTGCTTTTAATATACTCGTATTTTCACCCATATAAAGGTATACTAGTATATTAGAAAAGATCTTGCCCACACATTTTTTAATTAGCCAACTTACTATAATATTTTAAAGACACTTTAATTTGTTTTTCATCAAACACTGTTTATTTCACTTTTTATAACAGTATTACTCTACCGGTTTCAAGGCTTTCCCCTCAACATCAGGGAAGCACAAACAAGACTGCATTCTGTTTGAACTGGTACCGACATACACGCTTCTAACGGTAAACATTCGGGCTGGGGACTGTGGGTGGAGGGAGGAAGGAGACAACATAATTCAGTCTTGTTTGTGCTCCCCTGATGATAAAGTGAAAGCCTTGAAACCGGTAGGGTTATACCGTTATAAAGGTGGAATGAACAGTGTTTGATAAAAACCAATTACAATGTATTTAACTCTCCACAATGTTAATGCCTTCACCATAAATAATATAATATTTTAAAGAATTTAATTTTGTTAAAGCCTATTTAAAAAAACTGAAAAATATAATTAGCAAAATATGTTCTTTAACCCTTCCTGTCCTGTGATGTGTAACTAGTACACATTGCTTATACAAACTTAAATATCTCATTAAACATAATAAATACTGGGTTCTGATTTTAGGTTTTCCTCCGTAATACATTTACGCATTGAATGAAAAAAATAATATTAATAATAATTAGCACTTATCGGCCACATCAGAGATATTTTGTGAAAATCGGGAATAAATTCACCAATATAATCAAACGTGTGACGTAGGTATATTCATTAAAAAACCGCTATGGGCGAGGAAGCGACGCTATTCACGTCTCACTCTCACTCTACTTCGGTATATGGGAACGCAAGAAATATAATCTCAGTTCGCTAGCTTCTCTCGCTTTAGTAGCTCACGGGCTTTCGTTTGAGGTGGTCGCTTCACCCGTTTTGTGAACGGCGTCCGATGTTATTTCATGTTTTCAGCAATTAAATTTCAATTATTGTCACTTTTGACTTCAAATTTAATTTATTTAAGCGATTGGCAATGAATTTTCTTATTTTTCCGATTTTAAATCGCTAATTTTTACATGTGTATTGATTTGTATTGAATACACAGCACCGGAACGCGCGGATTTTTTTAGCACAGGAAAGGAAAGGTTGATTGATATAAGAGTCCTTTTAACTATTTTGTTACAAAATTTATTATAACACTCTGGACAGCTTTTCTGTAAAAATAAAATTATCAAATGTACTGAAACTGTTAGAAGTAAATTAAAAAAAAAATTATTGAGATTTCTTAAATAATAAACATCAATTTCTTGTAAGTTAAAATCTCAACATATCAATCTTCTTAGTTCTCTTCATGCAATGAAATATTCTTATAAAGCAATTTATATGATTGCTTCATATACCATCTCACCACAAATCAACGTATCGCTGAGTTCCTTCGCATCTACTCCTGAATAATTAGAGATTCTCATCACACACCTATTCAGTCTAGTGTCCTGTATCAGACTCCCATAAGGTCTCGGTATGAGATGTAGCATCTAGTGGCAGATCCTTGTCGGAAGCTGTGCGATCTGGAATATGTTGACGTTGACCTAATTGTGGATTCCATTGGGGAATTACATGGGTTATTTGACATGCACCGTGGCAACTCTTCTCGCATGGGGTTTAATATAAATCCAAAGAAAACTGAAACCATTTGCATTGGTACGCAATAGCTTCAAATACGAGAGGGACTTGGAAGCTGAAAAGAAATATACGAGAAGACTTTTAAAAGTATTTTCTAGCATTATATAAAATTGTTATATTTTCAAGTAATCTTAAATTTACATTTTTCATTTAATTTGTGCTATGTGAAATGTTTTGAAGGGCTTCATTTCAATTAACTTTATGACTATAAAAAATCGTTAACCAAGTGAAAATAATGTTGTTTTTATCGATTATTTCCGTCCATTACAAGTGTTAAAAATTTCATAATTTTCATTTTATCTTTTGAACAGAATTGGCAGCTTTACTATAAATACACTTTAATTTCAACGGGTGTAAGACCATCTATCCAAATTAGTTTATTTTGTAAATTTTTCTGTCGATATTGAATTCTTTAACACAATCCATGTATTTTGAGATGATCCGAGCTGATTCATAGATAATCATCTCACAAGCTATTTAAGATTAAGTGTGAGATTTTCCATTCATATGGTTCAACCCAGATGCACAGTCATTGAAACTAAAAAAGATATATTTCAGATATGCTTCTTTTATGATAGCTTCAACGCATTTCTTAAATTTAATATGTATGGTAACCTTTCAACACATGAACTTATCATTCGAACATAGTAAAGAACGAGACCAGTAGACAACATCGTCTTCAGCTCCTTCGGGCTTAGAACCACTGGAGCAGGCACGTATCTCGCAGTTCGTTATCACTCTCACAAATTTAACGATTGTGATTATTATTACCAGATGTTCATTTTACTAGACTAGTACTCTTTTATTATTTTCATGGGTACTATCGGAAATCGAATCCAAAACTGGCCCACGGAGGTTTTTAGTACTCCGTGAAAGTCATATTGAGTTTATACTATCTAGTACACACCACTACATGCCGAATAAAATAAATACTTATTTAACACAATATTTCAGTTTTCATATCAGATAATGTATAATTTGTTCTTTCGTCGTACATAATAAGTCAGAAAAAGACTTCATCACCATTAATACTCGACTTTTTAAGTAGGTATAATTTTTCATGTCATGCTTTTTGTTAAGTAAGTCAAAAGTTTAATATTTACCTAATAATACGCTTAATAATACAACTTGTTAGCGTGACATTTTCTTTAAAACTTAATTGACTGTTTTTGAATGATGGACCATTCAGCGTATCATAAACGGTGGCTTAGTACGGCCGCTAATGGTTTTATTCTGAGAATTTCACCCCGAAAGAATGGTGACCCACCCCATTTCAGAGCCAGGTTCAGGGAGGTGCAAGAAGTGTCCTCTTTCTTAGCAGCTCGGCTCTTTATTATATTATGACGTAAATGAAAATGACACTAATAAAATAAGTGGTGTTGATTCTTGCAGTGAACAAAAGTTATCAAAAGAGGAATAAATACCTCGAAGAAGTGTCACATGACATTAGCCACATCTAAATATCTTCTGCCGCAACACAAAGGTGGTTGGTTGGATAGCGTGGTGAAGAATATTCACGCACTGAAGCCGATACGTAAACGCATTGGAAGTAAAAGACTCATAAATATACGGATCTCATTTAGATTAATAAGGCCAAAAAGAATAATACAAAAAATGGGCAGATGTGGCAGTTTATTTTTGGCTACATCGGAAGATACTGGGCAGATGTGGCAGTTTATTTTTGGCTACATCGGAAGATACTG
>CATKWJ010001014.1:0-31230 GCA_949825065.1 Odontocerum albicorne
TTCCTTTTTTAATGTTTCGCATTTTTATATGTTTTTGTTCTAACTTTCTTTCTTCTTTTTCAGTGCAATCGATCTGCTTTAGTTCATCAAACTGCCGGGGAAGCAGCAGAGTGACGTGCAGCCAGACTTTGAGGATGCACGAGTTGCGAGCACGGCGATCGCGTTCTGCAGTTTCAGATCTGCTTCGTTTTCAACAGAATGAACGCGACAGGCTGAGAGTGGCTGAAATACGTCAAAAATATTGTATACCCACAATCATTGTGAATTAAACATATTAGAAACGTGTGCTTTCTCTTTTCTTTCTTTCCATTTAACCAGACTGAGCCACAGCAACGCGTGGCCGGGTACAGCTAGTATTATATAAATTCTTAAAAAATAATGAAGATTCATGAAAAATACGATATTTTATACTAGTATCAAATCTAACAATTACGTACCAACCAGAAAATTATATGACATAACCTAGATATTGAAAAACAAAGCTTAGGCTGAGAAGCAAATTGAGCTAAATTCACATTTCAGTGAAAAGTAATTTGGGTGTAATTTTTCAATCCAATAATTTTGTAGAAAAATAGTATTTCATAAAATAAACGCAATTAAAAATAATTCATGATTTCCTACTGAAAAAATTTCCTTATGCTTCTGAGCCTCAAAATATTAAGCGCCTCTATTTTTATTTAAATATTTATTGAAATTGGTTACAATATTTAAAGATGAAAGAGATAAAGATAAAGACGACCTCCGTGGCCTGGTGGTAAGACACTTGTCTATCGATCTGGAGGTTGCGGGTTCGATCCCCGCTGGAACCCAGATTTTTTTAAATAGGATTCCAGTCTGGTTAACACTTAGGGCCTATAAAAACATTTTTCTGGTTGGTTGGAAGATATTGCCACATGGCAATAAACTCGCCAGGTTTAAAAAAAATTAAATTTAAAAAATAAAGCCTCATATTTATTGGCTATGCATGGTAGCAGACTACAGAGCCAATACATAATGTAGCAGACTACAGAGCCAATAAATAATGAAGTTCTCCTAAAGATGGCCTGTCCCTAAATGCTTCCTTACCCACTGATCTTGAGCGTTGGAATGATGGGGACGATGATCAGTTTATATGTAACATTATATTATGTTATATGAAGAAAGGATGTCGTTTTTCACCATAAAAAGGTTATAAGGTTTCAGTAATAATTCTCAATTGCATGTTATTTTTTGTTTTTAGAATAATTCAAAGATATGACGATTTATGTGACCCATTTGATATAACGCTTAGTTTCTAATTTTTGAGTTTCAGGTTCAATTCCAGATGAAACACAAAAAATGAAATTTCCCTTTTAATGACATAGCGTGTTTTTCCATAGTATTTATTTCCAATCTCTCCTTCATTCTCCTGAAGATCATTGACTTTTTTCATTTATGTTGCTTGTTTTTTTATTGTTTTGTTATTACATTTTTTTTCTATGCATCAAAAATGTAAATATAAATGGAGCATTATATTTTTAGTAAAAAAAATATTTTTGGTTGGTTGAAATCAATTGTTATAAAGCAATGATCTCTCTAGGTTATACGTATACTGCGGAATTGTAATGTTAGTCTATGGACTGGAGGTTGTTATATAACTGTTTAAATAATATAAAAAATAAATCTCCATTTTGATAACACTATCCTTTTATTATTCGATTTTGGGGTAAAATTACAACTCATTAAGTACCTATATACCAACTTAAACATATTACTATTTCACCAATTTTAATGCAATCGTTTGACGTATCAACCAAAGCATATTACTATATCACTAATTTCAATGCAGTTATTGGATTACTAATTTCAATCAACTGATCGATGATATCACACCTAAGTTTATAACTATATCACCAATTTCCATGCGACAGATTTACGATATCAACCTAAGTATTATATATGCTACATTGCCTATATAATATAATAGATTTACGATATCAATTTAAGCATATGCTATATTGCCAATTTAATTCAATAGATTTACGATTACAACCTAAGCATGTTACTATATCACCGATTTCCGTGTAATTGATTGACGATATCAATCTCATCATCATTGCCGGGCCTCGCAGTTGAGGATCCCCTCGCCCCTCCAACGTCAGTCCTGAACCGTTATCCCTCGTCGATCGTGTGATCTTCTGTGAGAGAACAGCCCGATCCTGGATGCCCACTCACTCCCGCAAATGCCACAGACAAATGGACTCTGCTGAGCCGCCTGGCCATGTTGACGCATGTTCGCAGCGCGCAGACTGTTTCTCATACGTCTAGCCGCTGAGACGCCATCAGCCCGAGAACATACGGCTCTCCACCCCTCACGGTCCCGAGCCATCTGATCCCAGTCCTCAGGCACCCCGCACAAAGTAAGCGACTTTCGCAGATTGTTCGCAGATTGTCATTATAGCGTCTCCTCTGCCCACCAACTCTTCGCTTGCCCACCACTTCCCCGAACAAGACGCGTTTTGGGAGTCTGTGATCGCCCATGCGTATCACATGCCCGATCCACCGCAATTTCGCCTTTACAACCATATCCTCTATAGGTTTACAGTTGGAGCGTTGCAGGACTGAAACATTTGTGACACGATCACTCCAGTAGATCCGAAGAATTCGGCGAAGGAAACGTGGGTGGAACATTTCGAGGCTTTGAGTGTGCGTTCTATAAGGAACCCAAGTATCAGACCCATAGAGAAGTGTGGAGAGAACAGCAGCCTTGTACACTGATATATTTGTGGATTGGGAGATGTCTCTGCTGTAGAACACTATGTCATTCGATCTAGCAACAGCCGCTGATGCACTCCTGATGTGACTTCTCAGTTCATCATCAAGAGAAGAGTTCAACGCCAGGATGCTGCCCAGATATGTAAAGTTACGTACGTTCTCCAGTTGCTCACCATTCACTCGAATGTCCGGTGATTGAATAACCTCATTCCCTGCAGAACAGGTTAGCATCTGAGTTTTCTTCACATTTATTTCCAGGCCAAACATCTGATACACATCTGTATAAACATTGATGGTGTCCCGAAGGTCTTCCTCTGAATGTGCAAGAAGAGCGCAATCATCCGCATATTGCAGCTCCGTGACGTATGTGTGAGCAACTCTTGTTTGAGCATGTAATCTACGCAAATTATGTAGTCCCCCATCAGTTCTGTATCTCACCTCAATTCCTCTGACACAAAGTCGTCTGTCAACGACAAACGCCAGGACGCATCCCTGGCGGACGCCGGTGTTGGTATCAAATGCGCCCGTCTCCAGTCCACCAAGCGAGACATAACACTTGTTGCAGTTATGCAGCTGGGCCAGAAGCTTCGTCAGAAGCGGTGGGACACCAAGCCTCCCAAGGATCCTCCATAATAAATCTCTATTAATTGAGTCAAAAGCCTTGGCCAGATCGACAAAAGCGGCAAACAGACTCCTGCCCTGCTTACGAGATTTTTACTGCAGTTGCCTGATGGTAAATATCATGTCCACTGTACCACGGGATGCACGAAACCCAGCCTGTGACTCTGGAGTGATCCTGTCCAGGACCCTGGTAAGCCTGTCCACGACAATTCTGCTGAATATTTTACCCTCAACCGAAAGCAGTGCGATCCCTCTGTAGCTACCACAGTCCGACCTGTCTCCCTTTCGTTTGTATATATTTACAATCCGTGATTCACGGAAGGCACCAGGGATGGTTCTTGATCGCCAAATATGAAGTATTAGGTCATGAACAGCGACAGCCACAGGTTCTCCGCCAAATTTGAACACCTCAGAGGGGACCCCATCCGCACCTGCTGCCTTGTGGTTTTTCAGACGCTGAATTGCCGTTCTGACCTCAGCAAGGCTTGGCTCTTCATCAAGATCCAGGCATGGGCTATACTGAGGAATCTCATCAAGCACTCGCAGATCTATTGGGCGACTTTGGTTTAGCAGGTCAGCGTAATATTCCTTCCAGCGGTTTCTTATTTCCTATCTTTGCTCTTTATTGGCAAGACTGCACAGCTCTTAAGACCATATACAACCTTCAGAGCCTCAAAAACCCCTCTTTGGTTATTCATATCCGCAAGTGACTGTATTTCTCTTGCCTTCATTTGCCACCAGCCGTTCTTAAGTTCCCGTGTGCGTCTCTGTACCGTTGCCTTCTTGGCTCGGTATATATCCTTGAAGTCCAGGGAATTAGAATTCTGCAAGTAACGAGCGAATGCTTTCCTTTTCTCATCAATCAGCAGGGATATCACCACGCTGTTATCCTGGAACCAGTCTGGCTGTCTTCTAGTAACCATGCCACAGACTTCCACAGACGACCGATACAGAATTCGGTTGAGACTTTCACACTGAGAACTCGTAATACTACGATCCAACCCAACATCAATACCCTCAGAAACAATCGCACAAAGCGCTGTCGAACTGGGTCATTCTTCAGACCTGCCGTATTGAGTTTTCTGATATCGGACCGGACCATGCGCCTCTTGAACCTGATGAGCACGGCTACATCTGCAACCACTATTCTGTGATCAGTCCAACAGTCAGCACCTCGCCTCATTCTAGTCACACTGATATCCCCGCGGTCGCATTGCCGAGTTATCACGTAATCGATCAAGTGCCAATGTTTGGAGCGTGGATGCTGCCATGTGGTTTGTACTTATCTTTTAGTTGGAACAGCGTATTTGTAATCACAAGTTCGTGCTCAGTACATTTTGTGAGCAACAGTACTCCATTTCAGTTGGCCTTTCCAAAACCATGTCTACCAAGTACCCCCCTCCAAATCCCATGGTCGGTGCCAACACGCGCATTAAAGTCACCCAGTGTGATCAGTTTATCAGTTTTTATTATTAATGATAGAACCCGATCCAGATCAGAGTAGAAATTATTCTTCTCAGCATCTGATGCGATTAAGGTTGGAGCATATGCACTGACCAAAACCAAGTTTCTGTCTTTGGATATCGGCATCGTCAGGGTCATTAGACGTTCAGAATGACCCACGGGCAGTTGGGTAAGTTCCCGAGCCATTCTAGTTTTTATAGCAAAGCCAACTCCATGAATACGCGGCTCCTCTAGGTGTTTACCCTTCCAAAAGAAAGTATACTAACTAGCTGTTTCCACAATTTGCCCCTCTCCAGCAAAGCGAGTTTCCGACAATACAGCAATGTCGATATTGTATCTCGCCAGTTCATTCGCAACAAGAGCGGTTCTGCGCTCAGGTCGTTCGCTTGCTTCGCGGTCCATCAGTGTCCTCACATTCCATGTTGCAAGCCTAAGTCCTCGAATATTCGATCCACTGCTAATTTTGTTTTTGCAACCACTAGAGTAGGTGATCCCCTGGGCGTGGTCACCCAGGCAGAGAAAAAAGAGGGCAGGTTATTTTAGGGCACCTTTTCTAGCCCCTTCCCTCGTTCGAGGGGGAGCAAAACGGTTCCTGAATAGGACTGCTCCGTCACTTGTGCCGCTGCCGAATCCCAGCGCTGCACCTCAATCCCGCCGGGGAGACGACCATCGAACACAGGCCGCTCGACATGCAAGACGCCGACTAAGGGCTTCCAGCCTGCCAAGCCTGCCCCCACCGCCGACAGTCTCATCGCTGTGAGGCTTTTGTGTTTAGGTTTGCTCGCTCTGTTAGAAAGCGAAGCTGTGCCATGGAGTTTGTTTTAAGTGAGTGAACCGTCGCACACCAGCAAACTCACCGGCCACACCGCTGCACTGAATCCGATGGCACGTCGAGGTGAGACGATCGGAGCCCACCGACATGTTGGGTGCCATTATGGGTAGGGATGGGGCAGTAATAAAATGAGCAAGTAGAGGATTGAAGGTGGGGGGTAAATTTACAGGGAGAGGAAGGACATTAGGAAAGGAGCCCCTCTTCTCTTATCCGGGCTTGGGACCGGCTCCGTCATTCGATAAAGGGTATTCATCCAATACGGAGGCGGATATCAACCTAAGCATAGTACAAAATCACAAATTTCAGGTTTTGAATACGTGAAATATCATTTTACGAAGAAATGTATTCGCGTAAATAAGTGGCGGACTGGGACGACCGTAATAGTAATGTTTTTTTTCTATGTTCTTTTTTTCCGTTATTTTAAATGTATTCGTGATTCAAATTCACAGAAGCCATCGCACCTAAAATATCAGTCTTAAAATAAGAAAAATTCAGTACATAAAAACTAATTATTAAATAATTTTAAAACAGACAAATTTAAAACGATAAATGAATAAACTATTGTGTAAATATTATTTCCAACCTAAAATTTTGTTATTTTATCTTAATGCTGAAAGTTTTACATATTCCACATATTTTGTTTTGTCATCTTAATGCTGAAAGTTTTACACATTCCACTTATTTTTTATTTGATTCAAATATAAAAGGACTGAATAAATTATCGATACACGAATATGTATTATTGCATGTATTTTTTTTTCTTCATAGTTATATCATTGTTTTAAATGTTTACATTATTTTATGATAACGTTTACTTCACTTAGATACATATGAGCTCAGGACGCCACAAAACTAACTTTAATCGCTTCTCTCCTACGGAATATAGGTATGGATGGAGAGGAATCGGAAGGGCTATCATGGGAGTCACGACAGTCAATGAACTAAATATTGGAGAATTAGATTACTTGCATACAATGTTATATGAAATTACTATTTCAAGTTTTATGAAAACTTTGTAATTTATTATTTTTTAAGAAAATGGTTTCATCGGAAAATATTAATAAACTTTTTAGTAAAATTTATGTTAGTTTGTTATTCAGGGTAAAGTTTATCCTGTTTGCTGAAACTATTCAGGGTAAAGTTTATCCTGTTTGCTAAAACTTTTTTGAAATTTCGTATTTGTTTCATTATCCGTTGCGTTTGTTGTCCTGTAGAAAGTGAATGGAAGAGCGGCACCGCTGATCCATAAAACATATCGTCACATCGTGTCAGTGAGTCGGTCAACAAATAGAGCCGCCTAATAACAACATCGAGAGTCGCAGTTGCAAAATTGGTTCCTGGCGCGCTCATCATTCAAATATGGAGCGCAGCGCTACGCACTTCCCGAGGCAGCGGCTGAAAGAGTGCGGGCCTGCGCACGGCGCGCCGTAGTAAGTGGCACGCACAAATGACAGTGCAAGCAGTGCAAGCTGTCTTATTTGTAAACACACAGGGCGTCCCTCTCTGGCGCGCGGCGATTGGGCCCGGTGCGTGGCGGCAGTTGGCGCGCACAGCTGCCGCGGACGCCCTCCCCCGCCCCCCTGTCCACCCCGGCACAGCGCCCTCCGCGCGGCGCACGCAGCGCGCGGCCCGCTCCGTCCCCCAGTCACCCTTGCGAGCGCGCGCCGAGCGGACCCGCGCCCCACGACTCGCGCCCCATGCGCCCGCCACACTCGTGCGTGCTAAGGGACGTTCTGTTTGTGCACGCCAATCCGACAAGGTAAAAAATCATTGCGCAATTTTATATCCCGCATTTAAATCATCCTTCGATTGGGAAATTGTAATTCATTAAAGTCGTCAAAAGTTCAATTTAAAAAAATAAGTTCGGTTGTTGCGAAAATTTATTTTGTTTTTCAACTTTTTATCGTTATTTCGTGAAATATTGTACTAAATATAAGTCGAGTGAAATGATAACATCGGTGAAGTTGTTCGTTATTATTATCAGTCATAATAAAACATGTTTTCTTCGGATGTTATATAGCATTCGGTTGTTGTGTTTTTTGGTTTACTCTTCGTTTAGGGTTTCCCGCCGGCCTCCTGTCTTCCGGTGTGAATGCACCACCACAACCACTGCGCGCACACACACACGCACACTCGCGCCACCGCCGCGCCGCACACAACCTCCGTACAAACTGCACAGCACATTTCACTCCTCATTATATATTGTAGCGCGGTTTTTGTCGTGTTTTTGCTCTCGGCCCGCGGCGATGAGGAAGCTTTTGGTTAAATTTGGAGTTACTTATTTCTCTGTTCAAGGTAAACATTATGTTGATCGAACCGAACTCGGTGATGAGCTTTTCGCTGATTGAAATGTGAAATACGACCAAAACAAAACAGTGCTTTCTCAAACCGCCAATTGCATTCATTTGAAAGATGTTAGTTACGCTTTCTATGTTATTGATTTCTATGTTTCCTTTTACACGAAGTTATATTTTATCAATTGTATAAAATTTATTATATTTTCTCTTCAACAAGTGTTTTTTTTTCTTTTGGTGAATTTATTTCTGAAAAGTTACCAATCAAATCCCCACTACTGAAAGATCTCAGCACTAATGTTTTCAATTGATTTTTTCAATGCAATTCAATCAATGTTTTCAATGAAAGTGAAAACCATTTTTCTGTATCTGACTTTTTGACATTTCATAATATATCTGCTACGTATTGCTAATTTTTTGTCGTTGTAAAATATACGTCAACAATTTTGAAAACCTGAACATTTTAGATAACTTGCATATTTTTTTTTAAACTTACAACTTTTAATGATTCTTAAGTTTTTCCACGTATTGAAATATGATAAATAAATCTTTTTTATTTACGGATTGTTTCTATTTAGTCTCGCTCAAATAACTGTTTTTGAATATAAATATATTTATTAAAACACAACAAAATTTCCAACAATCATTAGAAAAAACTGAAAGCTTAAGGAAATAACTGTTGTTTATTAAGATGTTTCCTGTACAATCTGTGCATCTGTATAGATTTAAATAACTATACCGAATTATTTTCACTTGACTGTAAACGTTTATTCAATATTTTAACAAATGACTGGAAATATTGTATTATATTACACTTTGGCTATATACTGTACAACTTGGCGGGTTTATTGTAATATTGCTTCATATCTTTTACAACCAATCAGATAGATGTTAAAAGGGCCTTAATTGAAAACCAGACTGAAACACTTCTTAAAATAAATTGGGTAGATTAATTAAGAAACCATGCAGGCATCTTACCAACTGGGCCATGGAGGACCTGTATTTGTGTAAACATTTTATTCGATCTTTCAATTTAGTAAAATATTCTCAATGTTTCGCATATTTCATGTATCTTCTTATTGGCAATGTTTCTAGTGAGAAATAATAGACCTGGATATCCAGGTCATTTGTTTCGAGACATGTGTTGAAATGCTGACGATGTAGAAGCAAGAATTTTCTAAAATCGAATATTTTGAGTGATGCTTATTGTAAATTACACTTATATAATTGCATTACAGATAGACTACATTGAATATTTTATTTCATGCTTACACTACAATAATATGTAATTTATATGGCTTTGCAATATTCATTTAATTCAGATCATTTACACACTCTGAAAGGCTTTAATATTGTATATTCACGAGGAAATGGTAGTCACCCTATCTTTACTACTCGTAACTTGTTGTACATAGATTCTCCAACTGTTTTAAAACAACACATTCATTGAATTGTTATTAATATTGACTACCACCCTGGTCATCGATTTTTGTGGATTGATTTCCATGGACACATTTTTTTTAAATAATTCATATTTTGGTTTTCAATTAAAGTCTTTTTAACATCTTTCTGATTGGTTGGAAGATATGCCAATAAGCCCGCCATGTTCTATTATATGTAATATAGTGAAACGTTTAACAATTTAATTCATTGTTAAAGGTCATCCAATCAAACAGTGGAAATAATACACGATAAACCTAAAATAAGTGACTAGCATATTTCGCTTGATATAAACATTTTCACAAAAAGAATTGGTGTATAAAAGTTTAAAAACCCCTTCGGTCATATACAACTTTATGACGACCTCCGTAAGCTAGTAGTAAAACGATTTTTTTCTTTTTTAAAGATTCGATCTCGATTCGGAATGATTACCAAACAATGATGTCTCTGTCTTTTTTTATACGGGTTCTTTTTTTTACTAATATTTGTGTGATAATAAAAATGAACCAATATGGCAATAAACCTACAGATTTAATTATATAATGAAAGTGTAATTCGAGGCAGTCATTTATTCATGTAAAATCTTTTAATTCTGATGTTATAAGTTATGGTTAGTTCTGTGATAAATTTATTCATTTTCATCATAAATATTCTATGTGCTTGTTTTTTTTATCTTTACCACATCTTAAAATTCAGATTTTTTCAACTGTTTTAGAAATAAATTAAAAACAAAAAAGATAAAGAAAGTGAAATTTGTAAAAATAAAACAATTTCGGAACATAAATTGAGCGTAATTTTCATATTTACAAATACAGACGAGACATGTTATTAATTTTCTTTATGAAACTTCCTGAAATCTGAAGTAAATTTTGGTGAAGGATTTTTGAAAATAATATTTCTTTACCGTCGTATTTAACATGGTTTTTACACGTATAAATTTTAATTTTAATACTGTACCATTTTTGTAAAATATATTTTCTTCCAATACACTATTACAATGGACGAAAAAAAAACAGTAATTTTTCAAAATTTTATTATTTCAGTTTTGTTCTCTTATCGTAATAAATTACATATTGGTTTAAATGTACTCTTCAAAGCTTATTTTTTATATCCACAATGGTTCGGTTTTCTTAGAAAATAAGATTTCCTGGTGATTTATTAGCGCTTTCCATTGAAACGCAGAAGCAAAAAATAATACGAGTTTACTTCCAAAGAGCAATCAATAATTTGGTCACACTCGGCAAGATCCCGTGACTCACGGTTGACGGGTATCTCACTATCGGTGCGGTGCGCTAATGCGAGCTGAACTAATAACATTTTTTGTGGCCTACTGAAAAACTTAATCAAAACTGTTTATCGTATGCTGCATACATTATTTATTTCAGATATTAAAGGCATGCATGTACAATTTAAACACGAAATATTTTCAAGTTTTTCTTCAAATTTATATACTTTTCGAATCAAGTTCTTTCTGTAACCGTTAGCTTTTACAAATAGAAAAAGAGAAGATGATTTGTTGCATATTTTCATTTCAAGTATTCGTAGCACACCATTTAAATTTTTTATATCACACTTCTGAAAATCTCCATGATATTGAAAATGATTTAGTTTGTTAGTAAAAAAATTAATGCAGATTCAAAAGATTTATTTGATTTACATACTTTCAAACGGTTTTTTTCCCCTGTTATCAAGTCGATTTTACTTTTTTTTTTAAATAATCCTTTATAAATATGTGGAGAGATATAAATATATATCACTATGGAGAGAAGCCTTCGCCAGAGTGATTGCCAACGTCGGGGGGACCTGACAGGGCACATCAAGAAGAAGAAGATAAATATGTGCATTTTTTGTCACCACTTATTTTTTATGTATTGATCACGTTTTTGGTGTACGTAATGTATAATCAAACGGCATAAAAAATATTGTATGGAAAATTACAATAAAAAAAATATTAAAATTTTATATTACATACTCGTATTATTACTCGTATTATTAATATTTATTCATCTTGCAAATTTTATTAATTTATAATTTTTGTGACAAGAAAATGGCATATAGCATTATTCCTTAACGTCCTTCGATTAACAGATTACATTTTATCGTATCGAATAATTCAGCAATTTTGATACAATTATATCGTAAAAGTTGGTATAACACGTACTACTAATTTTAAAAGCTCGTATTAGCTTTATGATTATTTAGTTTGTTTTAGACTCTTTATTGGTTGGATGTTTAAACTATACTGGGCTCTCGATATAAACGTATTTCTATCATTTTTCTATAAAATGTGTATCTAGCGACTTTAGTTCGGTCGGGGAAAGTGCTAAATATTCGCAGAGCTTTCGGGTGTGCAAGCCCCGAGTAGGTGGTAGAGTGTGGGAGGTGCGAAGCTCGGCGGGCGGCGGGGCGCAAAGCTCGCGGGCGGGCGGGCGGCGTTCCTAGGTCAGTGCGACACTCTCGCTTTCCTCGGACCCGCCGCGCCCCACCCCGCTCCGCTCCCCTCTCTCTGGGTCGCCACTCTCGCTGCATGCACACTCTGTCAACCCTCACCTCTCATCCCATACTGATTCACACTATCATCTGCGACCATTTATCTACGAGTAGTTACCTACTGGTTGAGTTCATTGGTAAAAGCTTACTTGGGATGATCATGAAATTGTTCTAAAATTCCGTACATTTATTAGAATTTTTTTTTATTATTTTTATGATTTTATATTAATAAAAGCATTCGCATTTATTTTTTTGGTATAAGTATTATGTGCGTGATTTAAAAAAGCTGAGAGAAGTGTAAGAATGAGTGAAATAAATGTATGCGTATGACATGGTGATGCTAGCTGAAAATAAAGGTAATTTAAGATATATTATATGATATGTGAACTGTATGAGGGATGCCTAGTAAAAGGTTTTAAAATTAATGTATCGAAATCAAAGGTAATAGTTACAGAAATAAGTGTGATAAAAAGGTGTGTGCGATGTGTGAGTTATGTTAACTAGGGCTGGTTGATGAGTTCTATTATCTGGGCAGCATGTTAACGTGTGTTGGGAGAGTTGAAAACGGCATTGAATGAAAGGTGGCGACAGGGAATAAGGTAAACTAAGCACTTAATGTAATGTACAACATTAACTTTATCAAAAATGATAATACATAATAATAAGTGCCCGCTTTGACGTATGGAAGTGAAACTTGGATTTTTTTTTAAACCTGGCGAGTTTATTGCCATGTGGCAATCTCTTCCAACCAACCGGAAAGATGTTTTGATAGGCCCTAAGTGTAAACCAGACTGGAATCCTATTTTTAAAAAAATCTGGGTTCCAGCGGGGATCGAACCCGCAACCTCCGGATCAGCAGAAAAGTGTCTTACCACCAGGCCACGGAGGTCGTCAGAATTTGACAGAATAAACGATAAAAAATATTAATGCTGTGGAGATGCGTAAGAAAATATTATGGAGTGTCAATATATTAAAGAAGGCGGGATGAAGGCATAAACAAATAATGCATGGATAATATTGTATGTTTGAAGTAAGATTAAAAAAGGAGCTTTAAGATGGTTGATACATGTGGAGATAAGGATTAACAAGAGGCAAACCGGGAAAAACGTGGACCAGATTTTGAAAGAGCGTAAAATGAGGAGTATCAATAAAAGAAGATTGTGCATGACAAGATGTATGAATGTAGAGGAGACGTAAATTGTGTGCTCGGTTGGAAAAGTTTGGAGATGTGTTCTCTCTGTTTACCCCGCAAAGGACAAGACGTGTGATATGTATTAGTATTGTTTATTGGTATGGGTATTTAAGTATTGCAAAATTTCATTTGAACTTAAAATATGTCACGCAAACGTCAACTAATTTTGTAAAATAAACTAATAGAAATTGACAGGTCTATTTGACTCGATGAAAGTCAGTTTACAGTTCACTCGAACTGCCAGTATTATATAATAAATTGGAAAAATAGAGGACAAAGAATAACTGCTACTTAAGTTCAATGATCTTTAATACTAAAAAAATGTAGTAGTAATTATTATATCTTTATTGGTTTTATATTTTTTCATGAACTTATAAACAAACGAAAGTGTATTTTTAATGCATTGGGTGTTAACATAAGTTATGTCCGTTTTTTTCCAAATGAAGAGAACAAGAGGACACAACAAAAAAAAATACAACAAATTAGTCAATAATGTATTCTCCTTCATTATTTACAACTTCTGACCAACGTTCTACAAGTTTTTCAATGCCTGTGCAATAAAAACCATCCGGTCTTGACTCGAGGAATTCGTCCAACCATGTCCGTTATTCGACGTCATTATTGAAAGAAACGCCACGCAAATTGTTCAAAAGCGACCGGAAAATGTAGAAATCTGACGGCACGAGGTCTAGAGAATATGGAGGGTGCGGCAGGACTTCCCAACCAAGCGTTTGAACGGCATTTTTCGTAATGTTGGCGATATGAGGGCGGGCGTTATCGTTCCACCAGATGCAAATCATCGTCTTGTGCGGATGCAAACCTTGTTTCGCTCTGGGCGTTGATTGTTGACCATAACTCACCCATTCTTTCCGTTTCTTCATAGTCACATAAAGGAACCATTTTTCATCACCAGTAATGATGCGGTAAAGGAACCTTTGCTTGTGGCCATGCGTAGCTCGATGACGCGCGAGCAAACCAGCAAAAATTGTCGAACGTTGATTTTCTTTGTTTGTGGCCATGCGTAGCTCGATGACGCGCGAGCAAACCAGCAAAAATTGTCGAACGTTGATTTTCTTTGTTTTCACTCAAAACATGTGGAACCTAAACGCCGAACTTCTGGACTTTTCCCATTGATTTAAGGTGGCAGTATACAGTCATGTGACTACAATTCATCTGCTCAGCCAATTCTACGGTGGTTTGAAGGGGATCTTCATGAATAATATGGTTTAAGCGGTCCTCATCGAAGTCCACTGGTCGTCCGGAACGCTCCATGTCTTTCAGGTCGAAATTATCGTCTTTGAAACGCAAAAAACCATCGACGAGCTGTCCTTTCATTCATAGCATCTTCACCGTACACTTCGCAAATATCGCGAGCAGCTTTGGCAGCTTTATTCCCTCGCTTGAGCCCGAACAGAAGGAGGTGTCGAAAATGCTCACTTTCGTCTACTTGATATTCCATTTTGAAGACTTGTAATCAAATAAAATAATAAATATAACGTAAAAGCAAATACAATATCTTTTAGAGCAGAAAATTTTCTTTCGAATGACGTATAACCTATACCATTTTGTTTTACTTTTGGTGTTCATTTTTAAATTTGAAAAAAAACGGAGACAACTTATGTTAACACCTAATATAAAGCCTGTTCAAAAGGGATTGTCATGTTTACTCAGAAAATGATTGACTTACTTTTGAAACGTGACATGTCCGCTCAACTTATTTCGTTTTTACAATTTTATAACCCATACCATCTATTGATTAATTTTATTTCAAGATTTTTATACGTCGCTAGAACAGTCAAATATTGTCATCCAAACAGAAGGGAAAAGGTATATAAATTTATCGCAACTACTCGTACATTTTTCATTATTTCATTGTATGTAACGTATAGTTTAGGTACAATGAGGTGGTTTTATTGCCACAATCAATCTCTTCTAACCCACCATCGAGATGATAAAGAGGTCTGAAATGAATATCATACTGAAACATTTTTTTAATTCGGCTTCCATCCGTGGCCCAGTGAGTAAAAAGTATGCCTTCCAATACGGGGATTGTAGGTTTGATTCCTGTTGAAACTCTATTTAAAAAAGTGATTCCAGTCTGGATTTCCATCAAATCGTATTTAACATTTTTCCCATTTATTGGAAGAGATTGTCATATGGCAATAAACCCGCCAAGTTGTATTGTATATAACGAGAATGCAAAACAATATAATACAACCCGAATCTCAGTTGCGATTTCCGAGTCGGAAGACAAACGTCTTACCAACTTAGTCATGGAGATCTTCATTATATTATATATGCAGGAGAACTTTCATTCCTTCTCCCCGTCTTGAATCCTTATTTATATCCGATGAATTCATTTTCTCTTCACTGACAGTATGGTATAAAAATCATGAAACATAAACCTTTATTATACTCGTATGCTTATTTCATCATCATCACAGCATGTCCCTATTGGGATCATCAAATAGAATAGATCTACACTTCATTATATCCTGGCACAAATCTTTCGCTTCTACCACATTCATACATTTCGTCATACATACTTACCTATTGTAAACGTTTTTCACTCTATCGTCTTTCAGCATTTGATTCATTTGGTCATGTTACGTCTGTCTTCCCAAACTTTTCATGCCATCTATTCTACTTGTATCCTTATTTGCAACGAATCATTATCGACGTCAATTTTTTTACTAAAATGTTTTAAAAATGAAAATGTGTCCCACTCGTCCTTCCGACATTTGTGCTGATCAGTCAGATCTGGCGAGAACGTGTAAGAAACTTTATGAAGCGCGGTTCTGAGTACTCGTATGTGTAATGTGTGCCCATATTTACCGGTCCGTACATTGAGCTTTTATTTATGAGTTGAAAACGCTATTTTAATCTCATAAATAACATAGCTTTTATTTAAATTATATTCAACTTTACCATACTAGTAAACGTCTAAGTAATGCATTATACACACTTTGAATAAAAACATAATTAATTTGATAAAAAAATTGACTTCTGTATGCTCGTAAAAGCTCACCTTTAGAAGTTGAATAGTAATTATAAAATTAAATTCATACAGCGCTATTAAGAGAATAGACTCTCCTATAGAACGAAATTATCACTCATAAGTCGTCCAGTTGATTATTTGTCTCAGACTTAAAATTGTTTTATTATACTTTTGTTGTATATAATGCAACCTGACCAATAAGAAGACATGACAGGCCACCGAGGTCGTCATGTTGAAATGTCAGGAGGATGTTGGTACCTATTTTTTTATTTAATTACCAGAACAAAAATTTATTTAAAAAAAAAGTTCAAGTATTTTTCTTCCACGACTTATTTGACATCTTCATGTTTGATTGAAAGAGATTGCCACGTGGTAATAAACTCACCAAATTGCACCGTAAACAACGAAAGTAATACAATACAATTGGTTACATGGTTAAAACAATGAAACGCTGTTGGAGAGCTTTTTTCCATCAAGTTCATAGATTAAAAATGTGATTATTAACATAATAAGGCTGTAGTATATGGAAAATTTGGTTTATAATGTCAATAATTTGTCCTAGTAGATTTTTTAAATCAAGAAAATGTTGCGCCTAATGCTTCGCCTCGAAAAGACTCAGAGTATCTCCAAGAAAGGAAATATATTTTTAAATTTTTACCGTCTTTTCGACGCGAACATTTTCATCGGTTGTTGAAAATGTTTTCTTTAAGCACGGTTATGCGTTAAAATAATTATCGGTTGTTGAAAATGCTTTCTTTAAGTTAGGTTATGCGTTAAAATAATTAATATTTATTTTCTAGCTGTTTTCATATTTTCAATTGACCATTTTTTAGAACTAAAAAGGTTTAAAAAAATCTTGAATGGTTTTTCATTTACGAATTACTTAACCTCTATTTTTACCACAACTTACTCGATTATAGTTAAAAAACGAAATAAACTACAATAAATTAAATTTTCTTGTTTTTATATTTTACGTTTCTACACACATACATATTATCACACCATATTCCTTGCGGAGTAAGCAGATATAACAGGTTTCTTTCACGTTCTTCTATTTGAACGCATTCCTTCGCTTTCTCTAAATTTATGCATCTCATCCTACACAATTTTTTACTTTGTACTTCAAAATTTACTCTCTTCCAAATTTGGTGTACTGAATCCTGCCACGTTTTCTTCGCTCTATTTTTTCCACACACTTCTGACTTGAATATACATTTAGTAGTTCTTTCGACATTCTCTCTCCCTCAACATCTTTGTACCATCTTAATACTTATTTGTAACATTAATTTCTGATGTTATTAAGTATCTACATACATATTATTTTAGTGCACGCATCTCCACAGTAATCATCTTATTTTTATCCTTCTGCCAATTCTAAGCTTCACTCCATAATTTAAGGTGGGCCCCAACACACCATTATGTGTTGGCGTCCACATTGAAGCACGATTTTGCTAGTGATTCAATAGAACGATGTAAATTTCATTACAAAAAAAAACAATTCTTATATTGTTTTCCTTCTTCAGTACGATGTCTGCTCAAAATTCAAATCTGCTACCACACCACATGTCGCCACAGCTTGGTGTATTGACCTTATGTTTTTCCGCTTATTCCTCGTGTGGACACGCAAAAATAGGAGTGTGCAGACGTCAGGTTTGCCAGTGAATCAGTATTCATCAATAGTTGGTCCAGTATGACAATCTGGACAAATTTTACTTTTTTTGTTAAATATATTTAGATTATATTGAGAGTTGTTCTTCTTTGTGTTCTATTATATTACACTTTTGTTGTATATTGTACAACCTATCGAGTTACAATAAATCTCGTGGCAATTTCTTATAACCAACCATAAAGTATGCTTAAAATGCCTGAAGTAAAAACCGGAGTGTTACCTTCTTTAAAAAAATTGGTTACTAAGTCGAACCAGCAAACTCCAGGTCAGCAGACAGGTGTCTTGCCAACTATATTCTTCTTGCCAACCAAGGAGATCGTTTTAATTTTGCGATAAAATACTGGTCTGTTTTTTTTTCTGCATTATTCCTGAAATGTGAATTGCCAACAAATACATGGTACACTCGTCTCATTGGGGTTGGTTTCCTATGGGATAACCATGACAAGACTTAAAATCCGGGTTTCATCCACTCTTTAAACGGGATCCCGCCAACCCTGTCGTACGATGTCTTCGGTTTATATTTTTTATTCCTATATTTCTTATTCTGTCTCAGAATGTTTTATCAGTTGTACGTCATTAATTTTTATTTATTTTAACCTTAATTTCTAATTTTTAATGAATGCGTCCGTGTGTGTGATCAGCCCTAGTTCAAAGCGAATAAAAGCTACATAAACTATCATGGGTGAAAAATATTATTAACGTTTTATAAATATAAATACTATATAGTACCTTTAATAAATCTGGAACTCCACATACCAAAATCGACAGTGTCATGAAAATTTCAAATGAAGAATCTGGTAGGGACATCTTGGACTTGGCCAATAAAGTTATTGAAAAAAAAGTCTTGACTCGAATCACGTAGATCCAAATTAAGAGACAGAATTTAATACTAAATCCATACCAAAACATTTCGTAATATCTATTCAGAGTCGGTCCTCGGACTATTTTAAAGTGGCGTCATGAAAACACGAGAAAGCCTTACTCAAGGAAGCTGCATTTGAAATTACAAGGTAAATTCTAACATAGATTTCAAAAATAAAAAGAAAGGTCCTGAGACGCCTAACAATTGTACATCATATATTTGATAGAATACAAAATTGGAAGCTAAAAATGACGCTTCATACCATATTTTTTTTCGTACGAAACTCCTTGTATATTTCAAATCGTAACATTAATTTAATAATATTTCGATTTTTATTTCTTTCAGTTTTAAATGTTGTAGTTTCAAATCCAGCATTATCTTGCGCTTCATTTGTTTCAGAAGCTGAGTCGAGCAGAGCAAGAGCCACACAACGCCATGCTGGATCGTTAATGTGGGACTGTCGACTGATTATCTGAAAATTAAAAACTAATACATACGTTTTAAGGAATCCAAAGTGCAAATTTGCTTATGAATATTGAAAAAATACGATTTTCTAGTGATAGTTGTTTCTAGTATTTATTAATAACTTAAACATACCATAGATATAAAATTATTTCATAAACCAAAGAAGGTACGCCATATTTATATAACCCAGTGAACCAGTAATAATCAAACCTGTCAAAGTACAAAATAAATAAGCCTTTGGAATTTATATTGAATTAATGTAGAAAAGTGCGCTTTATTCCAAAATACCACTATTTTTGTAAAAGAATCTTACGTATACAATATTGATCAAATTTCAATGCCTTAACATATTTCAAATCATTGTCTAAAGCTCAAAAATAATTTTAAATATTTACACTATTTTTAAAACCAAAGATAAAAATCAAATAATAAAAAGTTGCCTCTACCAGTATACAGTATTAGTATTGTCAAGTATTAAAAGCGGTTATTATCATACTTCATATTATCGCGCGACTCCAGTGTACAGTGTACGAGTACGTGTTGCGCGTCCCAGACCCGGAGCCCATGTGCGTGTCCGTGTCCGTGTCCAAGCGGGCCCAGTGCTACTGCAGACTCCAGTCGGTGTGTGAACACTGTCGACTCGTATTGCGTATAGCCAGAACTCTGTCGTAATGATCACGGGGTCGCTCGACTGTGTATCGATGCTGTAGTGATTTAAGGACTTATCGGACTATGTCCTTCGTGACATAGGACGAGAGTGAAGTGATTATTATATTGTACCGGTGTGCCACAACGCGATAAATTGGCAGTCCGCCTGGGAAATGGTGTGTACTGGCTAGTGGGCGGGATGAGCGAAGCGCTCGGCGCGGGTGGCGGCGGCGGCTTCCCTGGCGGGGAGCACGCGCCGCCCTTCGCGCCTTTCCAGGAAGATTCAGAGCCACGCGCCACGCAAGACGGCCGCTTACTGGACATTTCTTGGGACTACTACGGGGAGCGCGCCGGCCAGCCGCAGTACCGGCCATGGGAGCCGGCAGGAGCTGGTAAAGACGCAGCGCTGCGCGGTGGCTTCACGGACGCCAAGCTGCCCTCCTTCCAGAGTCAGTTCCACGCTTTCTCCGAACCTCCCGTGGAGACCCTGGCGCCCGCTGCCGTCACCGCCGTGGGTGTCAGCTCGCCCGGCCCGGCACCCTCCCCCGCCACACTTACGCCGCTGGCGCCCGCCGCCTTCCACACACTCACGGCGGTCAATCCCAGGGCTTACGCTCTGCCACTGGCGCCGCAGTATTTGGACGAAAGACATTTACTCTACCAACCAAACCTCACCCTCAATTTCCAAGCACAAAATGGATTGCTTCATCAAAACGGGACACTCATACAAAACATTCCAAACCAAACGGTAGTTCATGTTCTCAAAAACGAACAGCCTCCCTTCGAAATGAAAATAGGTAACACCACAATACCAATTTCTCAAGATACAAAATTTATACCAAACGGCTTACATCCTTCAGACTTTCAAACTCCGATTTCGGGTTTGGACAACTCGTTTGACAAATCTAAAGGCGACGGATTCCAGAATGGAAATTCACCGACGAGAAGTGATTTTCGGAAAAAGGAAAGAAGAAAAATGCGCGCTAATAGTCTGGAGTCCAACGGGGAGTCGGATGGGTCCGGCATGGAGGTGGGCGCGGAAAGCAGCGGACAGGTGGCTGCCGTGTCCTCCACGGGGGGCGGTGCGCGGCGTCTGGGCGCGCAGCTGCCCGCGGGGCCCGCTAGCCACGCCGCCTTGCAGGACTTAGATGACGTCTCCAGCGACAAGCAGGTAACTAAATCACTTTATTATTAACACTAAGAACTTACTGCAACTTGATACGATAGTTCATTTTTTGCTAGTTGCGAGAAGATGCTGCCTTGTGTGATGATTGTGAAGTCTGTATCATGTTGAGTTGGTGATTGGTACAGCATTTTGATTCCTACGTTACTTATTAAAATTATTAAAATCAATGTATTTTTTTCGCTGTTTTTAAGCGTTTAGTCTTAACAAAAGGGTTTGATTTCAGACAAAGAAAAAGAGGAAGAGATGTGGAGAATGCATCGGATGTCAGAGAAAAGATAACTGCGGAGACTGTGCTCCCTGTAGGAATGATAAGTCACACCAGATCTGCAAGCAGCGCAGGTGTGAAAAACTTACAGAGAAAAAGGTAGGATTACGTTTTTATGAGAAAAAAAAGCCTTCCACGTATTTGCATATTTCAAATTTGGAGTGAAAGCTCAAACACCAATTCATAAATTGGAACATTTTTTAATTAGACAAATCGTATGAGGATAACAAAAATTATTTTGTTATCCCGAAAATTTTTAAAGTAGCGTTCGACCATGTTTGCTATGATCTCTTCATCAACAAATGTTTCCCAAATATTACACGAGTATAAGTTATCATAGGAAATAAAAAAAACTAATTGCTTAGTATAAAAATAATATCATGCCACCTTCACTTCTATTTCTAGCGCTTTGTCAAAATTAATTAGGTTTACGAGTATATGTTATAATTTCTGTTCTGAAACGACTTACTCTACATACTCGTACGAGTATATGTTAGATAGCATTGCGGGCATGTTCATAAATCGTCTCACCTATATATAATACTTATTGGTATATGTGCGAATAGTTATGTTTGTATTTTATATTAGAATTATCTTTTTTACCAATTTGTGTGTACGTCTTATTGTTATTCCAGCCACAAACTTGAGAAACTAATTTATTTTACATTATCCCCAGATTACTCTTGAGAAATTCATGCCATAAATAATATATAAAAATAATATACAATGCAAAGCCTCAAAATATCAAATACAGTTTGTTTCTTCTGTATTATCGATATACTGTGCAATTTTTATCGGTACATTTTAAATAAACCTCGATACCGAAGAAAAATTTTCATCCACCGTCTTGTTCTCAATTTTAATTTGATACGTTTTATTTATTATGCAAATAAGTAGCACGGTGTACACCAGGTAGACGGCACGCCCATAGGCCATACAGAGAGAGCCTACGAGGTATAGGCCATGGGCCGTTCCCATCCTGTCTCTTCGGGATCCAGTTTCACCAATCAAATATTTATCTGCTCTCCTGCATTTCCTGCCGTTTAATATTCCTATCACAAAGCCTCCCACTTCCTCAAAATAGAAAAAGGGAACTCATATTTTTTTTCTGTAGATATTATAAAAAAAATATCATCATCACGCAATATTATATTAATATTAAGATGCTCAAAATTAATATTCACAATTACCTAATATTCATACATATTCGATTTTTAATAAAAAATTGTGAAATATTCACCCAAGTTTGTGTACGTAAGGAAACTTATAAACTATTTTAACCTTTTCATTCAAAGCGATGATTAATTGTACGAGTATTGTGGTCAAATTAAGGACGGCGATATTTAATAGGATGTTTCAAACTTGGGAATTTGAATACACGTATACTAATTTTTAGAATATAACTCATATTTTGATATATATTTTTTGTGCATTCATTTAATTGAATTATTTTAAAAAATATGACTTTTCGTCGATTATAGGGAGACGTGTTTAGAAAAAGACAATTTCTTATTATCTATTTCATTATCGATGTTAAATCACTGTAATCCGAATTTTCACATTTCCTTAAATATAATTCCCAGAAATGTTTACTTATGAAATTAAGATTCATTTCTATTCCCTAAAATTTTTGTTGAATAAATGATGTATATATTCTTCTGGAAATTCTAATTCAACTACTGAATTCGTCAACTTCAAATTCGTACACTAAATCTAATAATAAATTCAATATCTTCGAACTCGTTTATTTTATTGCTTTTTAGAACATCTAATCCAATAAATATCTTAACAGTCAGAACTTATCCGATGAAGGAGTAAGGTGTCCTACCATCGGACCGAAACTCCGAACAAGCTATCCATCACAGAACATCTAAATTATTTATTTTCAGAAACATATGTTATAAACTTTAAATAAATATCAATAAAAATGTTTCGCAGCTAAGTAAATGTATAGCAGATATCACGATTTTCCACATAATATAAAAAAATCTATATGTATTACAAACTCAGAATAAATGACAAAAAGTTATATTCGTACTATCTAATAATTGAGTTAAAAAAATAATTCGACAACATCAATAGGTACCAATTGAAAAATAAATACTTATCAGATTTACGACGGTGTATAGTTGGAAGATGTACTCGTACTTTCGACGACGCGATGTACCCAATGCTAACACACATACGAGTATCTCTCACCGTTTGCACATGTTAAGATCATTTATAGTTTCTAATGAAACAAATATATAAAATTAAGATCCTAATTTGATAAACGTGGTATTTTTCAAATTTAGATAGTCAGTACTGTAATTGTGCTTCTAGTGCGTATTCTGTATTCTCAATGAACGAATCAACTGAACATAGCTTGCTCCCTGGCTGGGAACACCCAAATTTGGGTGAAAAACCATTTGAAATATAAGAGTAGTTTGTAATACCACGGTAGCGATATATGAACATTCTACTGACATTATTTAGCAAAATAAGTTTTAAGTAGTATTGTGATCGGTGCGGGTACCAGTAACTATCATTGGTCTGAATTGAAAAGGCTTCAGCATCCTGTCTCCCTGAATGAAGAATGCTCAGGAAGGAGACGGGTTCCTCGGAACGAAGGTCACACGTGGTGCGGAGCGGCCCGGCCCAGGATCAACTAAACGCCCGAGCAAGCCTGAACACCCAACACCCTCACACTCAGGAAATGAGGTCAATGAGCTCGCCTCGTTTCAAAAGTTCTCGCGATTGAATAATAACTCTGAACGACCCTTAAATTTTATCGGTTTTTACAGAATATAGGTATAATATAATATCTATGTATATATACTAATACTAGTATCGTCGTGCAAAGTGCAAAATATATAATTTCAGTTTAAGCAATTTTACAAGAAAGTGATTCTAAAATATAAGAAACAAATTAAAACGTCCTAAAATATGCCAATATATAGTGATTATGTTCTCCATTTGAGACGTAAACAAATTTATAAGAAAAAAAAATCTCAAGTGTGTGGAAATAATATAACATAGTTTAATGTTACTCTAAAAGTAAAGTAAAGTATATTATTTTTTTCATAAATCGAAAGTAATTTGTTTTGAAAGATTTTGATTTGTAGTAATATAAACTCGTGACAACAATTCCAAGAATAATAATTCATTGTCGCTAAAAATTGAGGGGATATATTTAGGGGATATATTTAGGGCTTTCCATACTCATTTTATCATTTATTTTAATTATTGAAAGATACATTTTAGAGATTTCTTGTTCTTGCGAGAAATTGTGCGGAACTATTTCCTTACATGTTATTAAATACGAAAATTATTTATTAGCATGAAATCGTTCTCACTGTAAAATAAAATATAAGCAAACTCCTTAATTTAAATTTGTTTGTTTTGAGAGAAAACAAAGCAGTATAAACTTTTACTTTTACCATTTTTTATTCGTTGTTCAAAATGTATTCAATTGAACCTATAAAGGTGTAAATTAAATTTTAGGGCTAAGTTTATTTGCACAGAATTTAATATTTTTCGTTCTTTATTAAATGCTTATTAAAATTATAAAAAACCCATTCCTGAGTTACTTAAAAAAATAAAAACACATAATACTTACTCATTTTATTATTCAATCTAATGTTTTTTGTGAAAAATTAAAGGAAAATTTTTCTAACTAAATTAAACAATCACCTTTCATAACATAAAAACCCGGAGAATTAGGGTTCGAGTCTTGATGGTACCCTAGAGTCCCAAGCTGTTTTTAACAATGGACCGTGTAACATATTTTTAGTTGGTTGGAAGAGATTTTCATAAGGCACTATGCTCTTCAGTTTATACTGAATACTGAATACAGCAGAGATTTTATACAATACAAAATAACGTATTACATTTTCGTTGTATACAGTACAACTAAATGGGTGTATTGGCACGTGACAATCGCTTCCTACCAATCAAAAAGGTGTTTTAGTCTTCAGGAGAAAAATAAACCACATTTTTTAAAATCTTTTTCCCACGGGAATCAAACCCCATTCTTAGTAACTTGGCCATGGAGATCCTATTTCTGTGTGTTAGACTAAATCGAAAACTCTCATTAAATTTTATAAATAATAATAAATAAACACCGTAGAGCACACATTAAAATTTATTTATTTATGTCATCCATTCGGTGACGACCTAAAAATAACCTAAAATTTTTTTATGAAATCAACCAATGAAATTAGAGCTGTCAAAATGTAAATTGTATGGAATGTAGCATCATATCTAGCGGACATTCATTTCGATAAATGAATCAATATTAAAATAATTCACACAGTTGTAGGTGTGTTAGACATTAATCGAAAGTATTTTTTATGAATTTCTACTCGAGACATTTTTACTACACATGCAGTAGAAGAAAAAAACCTTCATCTAGATTCCGATATCCGAGTATGCGCGAACGTCGCGGTATTTCTATCAACCCGAGCCGAGATGCCATCTGTAAGGGATGTTCCCACTTCCCACGTGTTCTTCCCGCGGTGCTCTCTCACGGATTTATAGTTAGTTCATGAGGCGCCTTACAACGGCAGATGATCCGCCCGTTGTCATATCCAGGTCATAAATGTATTAATAGTTCTTTCAGTAATCGTTCGCGTATCATAAATCATAATTAATAACAAATCTAAGTTCTTTACCACTTTAAAATATGTGTGTCAAAATTACAATAAGTCTACTTGGCTAAATTTGGTTGTATGCATACATATATTGAATTTAAATATACATATTATTAAATAATTCTAAACAATGACTTTGTAATTATTATAACTGTTTTTTTTTGTATCAACATGTTAGTTTGTATTTTTGTCGATAAGTTTAGGTGCGTGTATTAACTTGTTAAATGTGCATTTGTATGTAAAGAACACTCTTGTGTCATAAATTAAATAAATAAATCAATTTGAGCAGAATTCGTTACTTTAACTAAATAAATAGATTTAACGGCGGCCGTGGCCTAGTTGGTAAGACGTATAGTATGTATTTCAATCCAGGGGTTGCGAGTTCGATTCCCCACATTTTTTTTTAAATTGGTTCTAATCTAGTGTTTACTATACTTATTTGGCATCATTCTGATTGGTTAGAAGAAATTACTACATAGCAATTAATCCGTCAAGTTGAACTGTATAATATAATGTAAATTAAATACAGTATAACGGCTAGCAATCACCCTAATCAAGCGGGCGCCATTTTTTTCGTTGGATTTGAGGTGGATTTAATTATAGATTGACTTTATTCTTAAACCATATTACATTGACTTCTCCTTGGTCTAATTGGTAAGACGCCTGTCTCCCAACCCGAAGATTGCGGGTTCAAATCCCCCTGGAACACAGATTAAAAAAAATCCAGTCTGGTTTTCACAGACCTCTTGGATATATTTCTGCTTAATTGGAAGATATTGCAACGTGGCAATAAGCCCGCCAGGTTTTACTGTATACAACGAAAGTTTAATACTATATAATACATCTGTTTTTGAGTTTTTCTGAAGCTTATAAGCTACATAACATAACATCTTAAAGTGACACTAAACAACACAAAAATAGCGATGTAACTCTACTGCAAATTATAACCTGCCGATTGACTTGGATATTTGATCTACATGTTTGTTTTGTGTTTGTTTTGTGTTTGTTTTGTGTTTGTTTTGTGTTTGATCTATTAAAACACACAATAAACCAATACACACAGATGCATATTCTATCCAAAGGGTTGCTGACAGTCATATTCGTTCTCAAGAGATTGGTCATCAATTAAATAAATTCAGGTATGAAACGTAATACGATTTGATATTTTTTTTCTTGTTAGCTGTTATCAAATATTTGCATTGTTTAACGTTTCATTAAATTTCAACAATCTAAAGAATTATTTTATATTATCCTTTCATTGTACACGATACAACCTACATATTGATATGAAGCAATATATTTTAACCTGCCAAAAACATGTTCAAGATGTCTTAAGAGGAATTAACCCTGAGATCGCTTTAGAAAAAGTTAGGTACCAACACAGATATGACATAAAACACCTCCATCCAAGTCAGTCCACAGCCTGGCACTTGACGTCTTTCGAAACCGTGGCCAAACCAGTTTGGAGGCGATCTATAGATTAAGCTAACGGTCCCAATGCCTAGGAGTAATCCTAAGAACAGCTCATCCTGGACTCTTATTGCGAATATCTCCATCGTACATACTCGTACTACATAAAAATACTGCTTAAAGAACATCAAGGTATTCGCGAGTGGAGGGGGGGGGGGGGTATTTCTTATGGTTTATTATTATAATACAAATTATCTTTTACAAATCGTATCGAGGATAAAAGGTAAAAAGTTTATTATTATAATACAAATTATCTTTTACAAATCGTATCGAGGATAAAAGGTAAAAAGTTTATTATTATAATACAAATTATCTTTTACAAATCGTATCGAGGATAAAAGGTAAAAAGTTTATTATTATAATACAAATTATCTTTTACAAATCGTATCGAGGATAAAAGGTAAAAAGTTTTTCATTTTATCGGTAAGTTTATAAGAGTCTTGTGTTTAAATAAAGTAGATTAGAATATGATTTCGGACCACATAGCGTTTCTTTTCTCTTACCGTTTCTGACACCACGGAGTGGGCTCCTTATCCCCCACCGCCACCCCCAGAGACACGAGGCAATTTCAACTCATCCACTTAATTTTTTTTTAATTACGAATTTGATATTAAATTTCACGTGGATGGCGCCTCTAATGTTATTATAATTCGAAGGTAGGCGCTCTCGGAACCAGCGTAGCAAAATTGCCGGCATGTCTCACGCGTATGCACTAATAAAAAATCAATACAGTGCGTTAGGTCTAGTTCCAGGGGGTGAGGCGGGGGAGGGTGAGTGACTCCTTCCCCTTCCTCCCCTCTCTAAACACCCCTGCTCACCCCGCACATCATGTTGCACGTGCACTCGGAGGGGAAGGCGATGCGAAAAATTTAAAAAGCTCCGCGGCGTAGCCTAGCACGGCGAGTTGGCTTTTCAGCGATGCACACTGCGTGCAATAAATCGTCGGTTTCAATATAAAACACATTCATTTACTATTTGGAAATTAAAATGTATAAAGGACCCAATCCACATTTTACCTGTTCTGAGAATATTCCGGAAACTTCGCGCCGGTTTATATCGAATTTATGAAATAAACATTTTTAAAGACATTTAACTCATCAATGAAATAGTGATGTTGTACAATTTAACTGTTATGAAATATAAAACTTCAATAAAATAAGCACATCAGAAAAACACACAAAATATATTGTACATTTATCATATACTAAAGATATGATGGCATAAAGATTTTCGTTACAATTGAAGAGCGTCCCGTCCCGTCTTTTGCACATGTTTTCTTTGGATCATATTATAATACTCGTATATTCTGGTATGTTTTCCTAATTTACTGAACAGAAATATGTAAATATAAATTGTTAAATAGTAGTTTAATAATTATTAATATCGCTGTGAATGAAAAGGATTACTCAATTTCAAAAGAAAACTTTTTAAAATCACTGATAAGAAAACATTGTTATTATTAAAAATACCGATTAACTGGCAACGTTCAACATTTTCAATTTAATGTCGTTTCGGTTTAATTAAAACGTCTTGTCAATGCAATTTATTATTTTTAAGGATTGTTTAACAATACCTTTTAAAAAATACAAATCTTTAATGTTTCGTTTTATAAATATTTATATTGAATGTGATAATACGTTTGATAAAAAACAGTATGTTATAAAAAAACTCTTGTCATCTAAGCTACAAAAAGTTATTTGTTAACAATCGCAATCAAGGCGTGAATCGGACCGAAACAATGTCCAATAATATATGCTGTCTTATTGACTGCAAAATATACCGTTTGAAGTTGCGTATGCGTGCAAAATTTGCATGTGACAAACGAAATGACACAACATGCTGAATATGCCATTGAAACTTCGCATGCTCTGTTTGATAAAGTCAACCCCTAACAATTGGAACTGAGTAATATCCTTGAAAATAATCATAAAAAAAAACTAAAACGTGCATACAGTTGTGTAGTAACCATTGTCTGAAAGGTAGAGAAATATATTATATAAAGGCAATAAATCCATATCCATTAAAAATGCGTCAAAATTTAATTACCTGTTGTTTTTCGCTAATTATGTATAATTGTTGTCACGTGTAAAACAAATTTTAAAAAAATAATTAAAAAAAATATTGCATCCGAAACATCGCTATTTATAAATACTGATTCTTTTTTTTTGGCATTTATTGCCTCTGAATAATAAATTGTATATTTAATTTTTTTTCTCCTTAAAATAATATTTAATTCATTTTATTTTCTGTATTTACATTTTTTGTCTTCGTATTCGTGTGTTTGTATGAAAATTCTATCACTATAGTTTTTCAACGTATCTCCTTAATATAAGGCATTGAACAGAACAGTTCTCATGTATTTTATTATACAAAAAATATACGGACACTATGAACATTAATTAAATGTTAATATTTTTTGTCAAGCCTTCATATTTGTTACAATAGTTCTCAATCTAATAATGCAGTCTGTTTTATTGATTCTTATGTACCTAATTATTACCATAACAAAAAAACTGAAAGCTTCAGGGGACGCTTTTCCATAATTTCTGCGCATTATGCATATCCATTACGTGTTAGACTGGTCACACAGCTGTCGCAGAAAAACGAAAGTAGGTAACAAAAATTAATACGCCAAGTTCCGTTGTTCGGGTAAAGTACCGTTTCTCTGGAAGGACACCAATAAGCTTCGGGTCCTTTGCCTCCAATTTTGCTAAAATATTTCTATCCCGTTGTGAGCAGTTTCGGGTATACTTTTGGAACTCGATCCAGTGCGTTGACCTTGTTTCGATAGAAAAAAGCTGGGTTCCTAACAGCTGCAGCCGCGGGCAATTTTCATTGGTCCCTTTTGTTGCATGACAAAAAAATATTCGTGTAAGCTCTATATGCATTCACATCCGATCCACGGATGGTTCGTTTACCGGCGCGGTGCACTCTGACATCGTTTTATTACATTTCGTCATGCAGCGTAGCTGAGAAAGTTTTTTTATATGAGAAAGTGATATCGACTATTTATGTTATTATTTTTCAAATTTTGTTATCAATTATCAAGGTTTGTTTAAAACGATATCAACATGTCTAAATTAAATATTTCATGCATCAATTTATTCGTGAATTACTAGTTTTTTTTAGTTATTATAGGACAATTATAAATAATAGTTTAAAAATGTTCTCATTTAAAATTAAGTATGATTCTGTATTTATATCATACGAGTATATTTCAATATTCTCTACAGATTTGAATAGCTTAATATCATATACATAAATCACGAATCGTAGAAAATTTACAATATTTTACTTAATTATATAAAACAAAAAGAGATTACAACTTGCCTCGTTTTTTTACTAAAATATAAAGATAAGTTTATATATTTAACATTTAAATATCAAGGAAAAATGTGTCAGTGGTATAAGAAGAAAAATGTTTAGCATGAACTTAAGTATTCTCATGAAATCCTTTTTTCTCGTATACTTTGATCTTAAAAGTAAAAAGCGTAGCCATTTCTATCTTCTTGAACAGTTTCTTTTCTGAAACCCCCGAGTTTTCAAAAATTCCCAACATTTTTGAGAAGTAACTTTTTATGTTAGTCTTACGATTTTGAAGACTTTCCAAAATTTCCAAAGTTTCTCGATTCGCATATTTTTTTCATCCCAAGTTTCAATCTGCGAAGTCAATTTGGAATCTCAAATTTTAAAACTTTATATAATAATATATCTACTTTCCCTGTTATTCGATTTCTCAGAAATTAAAACTTTATATTTAATCATAATATGTTATTCTGCATATTGTCGTTGCATATACAATTCAGCGTAAGTGCACATAACGCTGTATAATGTTCGACTTGTGTTTGAAATAACGATGTAATGTTTTTCGAAATATATAATATATATATATATATATATATATATATATATATATATATATATATATATATATATATATATATATATATATATATATTTATATATATAT
>CATKWJ010001015.1:0-28560 GCA_949825065.1 Odontocerum albicorne
ATGGATTTGATGTCAAGTACAAGGAAATATATCTTCATTAACACCACATTTTGAATTGACTTATTGGCATGAGAGTTCAACAGTACTTTAAATGTTCCAACGACGACTTCCGTGACCTAGTTGGTAAGACACCTGTCTTCCGACTCGGAGGTTGCGAGTTTCATTATCGTTGACACCCAGGTTTTTTAAAGTTTTCAGTCTACATTTCATTTAAGGCCACTTTAACCTCTTTCTGGCAGGTTGGAAGAGATTGTCACATGGCAATAAGCCGGCCAGGTTGTACTTTCTTCAACGAAAGTGTTAAAACAATACAATGCAAAATATACTCTAACTTCACGGATTATTTATTTCTTTAGATCTGGATGATAAAGGTAGCTCGTGAATTTATTACTTGGTTTGAGTTTAGTCGAATAAGATTTATTGAACTACGGTTCAAGTTACAAAATTGCTTGCGGTGAAAACACTGTTTTAGTGGAATATTTAACTGCAACAAACTTTTTTGTGCTTCAATACAACAAAGTTCTGTGTTGATAAACATGCAAAGCAAGATAAAGCCAGTAGAAATAAGAGCTGTTCGTCAAATGTACGGATGTCAGAATAATGAATTTCCACATCGGAATAATGAATTTACGCATGTCAGAATAATGAATTTACACATCGGAAAAGTATGCAAATTGTAAGAAGATGCAATACTTAACATGTAAAAAGATGCATTTAGATGATTCGGTCTCGTAGAAAGAATGAATAATGAAAGATTTACAAAAATTATTTATACGGATAGTAGAAGGTACAAGAAGTTTAGAAAGACCAAATGAATCAATTCTGAAATAGGAAATAGTAGAAAGTCTTGTAATATTTGAATACGCCTGATGATATATGGTATATGTACGTGGCAGAAGTGAAATATGTATACCAGGATAGAATAAATAGGAAATATTTTCTCTACTTCATTCTATCTAGCCCAACAGAGATATAATGCGATGATGGTGATAATGATATTTATTTATTTATTTAACACTTTTATTGCAAATACAATCTGGCGGGCTTATTGCCAGGCGGCAATCTCTTCCAACCAACCAGACAAAAGTAAATGAAGCAAATTACGTGGTCGCATAAATCATTCAAATTACTATCCATCCCATCGAAATCCATAAACATATATGTGAGCACATGCCCACGAACCCCACAAACACGGACAATCATCTGAACATTATTTTTCATATAAAGTGAGATATCATTAATCAAAAGGAAAGGAAGGGATGGTGTAGAGGAAAGGAAAAGAAAAATCAAGAATGAAACACGTTATTTTACTGACTAGAAATTAAGAGTTTTTCAGTCGCTTCTTAAAGCATGCCAAGGACGGAGCGAGTCTTATATTGGTTTGTAACTGATTCCAGAGTCTCACTGCATGGACAGTAAAGGACGACGTAAAGAAAGAGGAGCGGTGAACTGGAAAGGCCAATAAACAATCTCTGTTTGAGCGTAGCGCTAATCCATGAATGGAAAGACGCTGAAAATTTTCAGCGACATAAGAGGGGGTGGCGGAACAGTTTAGAATATTGTACAATAGAGACAGTATGTGAATTTGGCGTCTATTTCTAACATTCAACCAGTTCAATGCCTTCTGGTATGAAGTTATATGATCGTACTTACGTAGGCTGAAAATGAATCTTAGACACACATTTTGAAGACGCTGTAATTTCCCCAAATGTTCCTCTGTAACATCCAAGTACCACACGTCCGCATAGTCCAGAACCGGAAGGAGAGATTGTACGAGTAAAATTTTTGTTTTAGTTGGTAGGAATCTTTGCAACACTGATAATGAGGACAACAAGAACTGTTTTGACTCTTGGTGATTGCGGCAACTGGTGTCTTTCATATCCAAGTTTTTTTTGGTCTCAAAAACCCTTGTAAAGTTGCAGAGATCTAAACAGTAATTAATTAACACTTTAACAAAACGTGCGCTCTGTCCCGAAACGGTCAAGATCGGAGTTACATCTTTACTTTTTTAAGGTCTAGCATGATTAATCCTATATTTTGCATTTAATTTTACTTCAGGATCAGAAAGTTTTGGGACGTTTTCTTGATATTCTGTTACGAAGATACTGTTCAATGATGATTTTTATAAATGATTGCATCTTCATTCTGGAAATACTCGTGTAATAATAAGCTTTGTGTTATACCAATTATTTTAATCAGTAATTTTAAAATTTTATTTTATTACTCAATTTGATGGTTTTAAAAAGGAAGGTAATAAAAAACATTTTTTTATAAAATCGGTACTTTATTGTTTCCTACATATAACATATGGTCGATTACTCTAGTTTATCACAGATAAATCGTTATATAATATTAAATAAATTAGTCAGGCCTGTCTACATAGGTATGTAAGCTAAATATATATAAAAAAGTAGAAAAATTGTTTAAAATATATTAAAATACGTATTTACATTACATTTTGTTCATAAAAGCCAATATATAGGCAATTTTGGCAACGTGTTTTTATAGTCAAATATATTAAAAAGTTGAAGAAAGGAGATACGCATTTTTAATTTTTGTAGAAAGTATAAATACGGATAACTAGTAACAATTTACGCCATTTGGGACCCAATTGAGAAAGAAAACGCAGACAAGCTGCAAGTACTAAAACCCCATGCCCTAGTCATCTCTGGTGTCAACAACGACCAAGTATTCTACTCCTTCACTTTGTACTGTCCTTTATATTATACTCGCCACGGATAGAAGGAATTTAATTCAAATACTGATTATATTTTGCCGGTCAATTTGCCAAAAATCAAGACATTACCTTAAAAAGCGTTTAAAACGTTTTTTTATTCAATAATTAGGACATTATTTATAAACTTTATTTACACTATTTAAAAACATCTGTTATTACTTTAATTGACGATACGGGTAACATAATAAAATAATGCAAATTTTTAACTGCATTGACGGAAAATATAAACGTTTCATTGCGGGTTTATATTGAACACGATTGACAGTTCTATAACATTATGCATTAAAATTACATTAGAAAAACAAACAAAAAATTAATCTATACAACATTTGTATATTCATAAGGTTTTAAATATACTTTAAAGCCAGCTTGGCCCTAAACAAAAAATAAATCTATGCAAAGTTTGTATATTCACAAGGTATTAAATATATTTTAAAGCCAGCTCGGCCCTAAACAGGTTTCTATTATTCTAACTGCATCATGTCGTCCCATATTTCTGAAAATATTTGCCAAATCTGCAACTGCGCTGGTATTCCGATGTCGGCATTCCCAAAGGTCCAAAATATGTTCCGTGGGAGAACTTTTGGTCGCGAAGAAATTGATATATCTATCTACGTTCAATTTTTGCGCCAACAACCTCCAGTCATTGCCCCTCGCGTTCGGCGGATCAAGACATGCGCACAATTGTTTCTTCACTGACTTGGTTAATCGGAAGGGAGTCACATTGTCTACAACGCAGGTATTTATCCCCTTATCGCTTACTGTCATCGCCTTCTGCTTCGAAGTCTGAATGTCTTCATCTATAACGGAAAGAGATCTTTCTGGTAAAGTTTTACTGTCACTAATATGATCAGTCACAAAACCGGAATTGTTATGAATGTGATTCATATTTATAGTATTAAATGGAAGATTGCCGTTCCTAAACTCGTCATTTGATTTCATTACAAATACTTGTTTATGCGATGGATTTACTTTTTGATAAGCGATTATTTTAAAATCCATATCATTTATGGAATCAGTCTGCTCGAGTGTGAAGCTACAATGAAGCGAATTTGAAGTTGAGCTCCAAATGTGTGAAAAAGGAATTTCTTGATAACTCGAATTCGGCTTAGCTCTCCACCCGACGCCGATTTCTTCTAAGCTCAGACATAAATTTGAGCCACCATCTTGGAACCACAAAGATTTCGGACTGTCGACCAAAATTCCTCCCAATCTCCTTTCTTGATCAGAACAGTAATGCAACGCGCATGGGGTGTCTTCGAAAACGTAGACTCTTATAGAATAATCTGTGACTGTAGATTCTGATAGTAACGGAGCGTAAACTGCTAATTTTAAATTCTTCACGGCTTTTCCGTTGAAACTTTCTCCAGCTAAGACGAATGTTGAGAGGAAATCAGTGACGAGGTAGACTTTCTCAGCGTCCAATTGGGTGAAGATGGGCGTATTGATAGTTTCCTGTCCTAGGCTGACTACCTTCCTCCACTCGGTGTGCGCTCCGTCGCCCTTGTGGCTCATGGCGGGGCCTAGCGCGTACACGGAGAGGTTCCAGAAGCCGTGCTTGAGACTGGCGCAGTGAGGGATCTGTACGATGGCTGCTTTGCATAATTGGATTCCCGGGGGGCCAATTTTGACGACCGGGCTCAATTGGGTTGTTCCTGGTTGAAATAAAATACGATATATTATAGCGTCGTAAAATTATTAGTTACAAATTATAGTGAAGTCATCTTCGTTTACAACGTGAAATTCAATGAACACTAAATACCTTTCAAATTAAAATATTCATAAATATAAATAACTATGCTAGAAAGTTAATGTTACTCGAATTATACAGCTACTAATTTACTTCGTCGAGTTAAACGAAAATTGATCCTCGTGATGGTAATTCCAAAACATCAAACACTAATAAAACAGCAGGACAAAATTAGTGTCTGCCTTTAAAATCTTAAGTTTGTAAACCATATTATATTTTATGTAAGAAGCAATATTTTTTAATGACATTAATCACGCCAAAACTTATTTTATTATGTATAATAATGTTCTGAAAATTTTATATATAATAAAATAGATTTCTCTGGTTTTTTTACATAAGAAATTCAGGCATTGAGAACATTTTATCAATTCTATAAAAAAAAATTATTGATTTGTTATAACAAATACACACCAGAAATGACACATTCATTGGAATTCCATAGCAGGTTTTTACATACTTTCAATTAACTAGATATTAAATTAACTAGATATTAAAAATGAGGTGACCTATTTTCGTTTATATCATATTTGTCTTGTTGTTTTTATAGATCGCCGATTAGTATTTTTCAATTCAAAAACATTCAAAAACTTTCGTATAGGTTTATTTATTTTCAGAAACTTCATTCAACCAACCACATTGGTTTAAATTTGAGTACCTTCTTAGATAAAATATTCTTAGAGAACGTTTTTTTTATTTGATAAATTTTCAAAGTTCGCCAAAAATTATCAACAAATTGGGGAAAAATACCTTCAGGGAAATTGGGCCTGCACCTATCCTCCCTCACGACGCAGAGATAGATCGTCTCCTTCCTGGCGCGGGGCAGGGCACTCTCAGGCAGCGAGGCCGCCACACCGGCCTGCGGGAGGGCGAGGCGCGCCCCCGCGACGCCCGCCTGCACGGCCACGCTGGTGGGCGTGTTACCCACGAACTCGGCGAACAGCCCTGGCACCGCCGGCAGGGACGGCAGAGTCACCGTGTCACTTGCCACGTCAAATGTGCATTCAGCTGGTTGATGAGAACATAAGGAAAAAGTTGAAAATTATGTAAGTGATTTGTTTTCATCTTGATCAATTAATGTTTAAGGCGGTAAAACGATATTTTAAAATAACATCGTTTGTCAAAAGTACAACACTTGAAAGAACGTTGATCAAACTTCTGGTGTGCTAGAGAATGCGCACCACAAAGAGACAAAATGATGAACGGAGCATATTAAAGATGGCCGGGACAAGATGGCAACATGTTTCTCAGAATAAGGATTAGTTGGCGTCACTTTGTCAAAAAGTGGATAAACCCAGGCTGATAAAACTATCATGGGAAATGAAATCCTTAGCATTATTGTATCAGGAGCGCAAAGAAATCGAAAGTAAGAAAACATCATGCATATCTCCAACACTATCAATTTCTGATGAATGATAAATCGATTAATTTGACAGTCGTTTAAATGATCTCTTTATTTCCCTCAACTTTTAAATATTAATACAAGCTGGAAACAAAATATTTTACACAATCATTCATTTGAAAGAAAAATTGAAAGGACATTTATTCGATTTTCAATGTGATACAAACAGTAATTTTCAAGATGTAAGAAATTCAGTAAAACCACTATTCTATTGGAATAAGCATTAAAATATTAGTATTGCAGAATTAATGTTATATATAATTTACAATAGAAAAAATTTGCTCAAGAAATTCCAAAATTAAATTTAATAATCCCTGCCTCTATTACGTAAAGAATCAAATTAAAAATTTATGTATGTGAAATTTCACGATATCAAAATATGACATTTTTTCAGAATTTAAAAAGCTTTTCTTATTAATTTTAATTTGGTTCAATACAACCATTTTTCTTGGAACACAATATTTAGATATGGATATCATAAAAAGTCAAATACACGAGTTATAACTTTATTCGGCCACTTAATTAACAGAATAGCGATTAATGAATCTCGGATTTCGTCGCCTGAATTACGTTTGAAGGTTTCAGGTAGCTTATTAAAATTTTGAATAGCTTCTCCCTAATTAAGATCCCTTCCAGACCACTGAGCCGAGCTCAAGAAGCAATTTATATCTGTAATACACATGTCAATGACGTAGGTATATATTGTACATATCTCATTGGTTTATCTTCGTCAGAATGAATTCAGAATAAATTATTTTGTTTTTGATATAATTGTGAAGCTAAAGAACTTGTTTGGAAAAATAAAATAAAAACAAAGTGACTCTTGCTCAAGACCGTCGAATCTAAAAAGAGATACTCCAGAGGTTAAGGTTGACCATGATACCAACTGGTCAAGGGAGCTGGAGAGGAGACGGTGCGAGAGGTCAATCTCACACGAAACACCCGGACCATCTTGGAAGCACAATGTCTATGTTCAACTATGCAGATTGAAGATTGATATGCCTAGTCACAGAAAGAAGTATAGCTTCACACAACTGCTTTAGACTAAGAAGGAATGCTGCGTACGGATGGATGGCTGCCATAGATACAAAGTAACGTTATGTTTCCTCAAATATCTCGAATCAGTTCGAATATGGGTTCGATCCTATTTAACATATGTAGAAACGTTCAATTTTCAGCCATTTATGTAGAATAATTTAAATTATTTTCTATTTTCAATATTGTACTGTTTTTTTTAATGTGACACCTACGAGTATTATATATATTTACAAAAAAATAACAGATTTCCGATTATGGCAGTATTTCATTGACGTTTTAATGATTCCGATCGTACATTTGCTAAGAACTGAGTTAAGGCGTGTGAATATTTTTCATAAGTGACATTTAACGTCTAGTTCAAGAAATTTTATGAAAAAATTTGAATTGTGACTGTCTTGCATTATAATGAATACAAGTATATGAATTAGACATAAATAAAAGTAATTCATGAACAAAATACTCACAACTGGAAAAACAGCTGCTGGACGAGTGGTCAGACTCGCTGTAGGGCTTCTTATCGTAGTTGTCACTCTCGCTGGACGGGCTCACTTGGTGGTCCAGGGGCAGAGCGTAGCTGTACCAATAACACAGCATCTTTAGCATTAATTTATAAATGCAACTTGCGTTCATGGAGATAATTATTAACATATATATGCATTCATGTGTAATACATTCATTCACACGACTTAAAAATATACTGTTATTTCAATTTCATCAACATAAAAATGCACCCGTTGCAAGAAAGGAATTGTGTAATTGTATGATGACGTTATAGACCTTCGTTTGTGTCAAATACTAATAAAAAAAATTTAATCTGAAAAATTTAATATCGGATGAATTGCTAGAAACGGAAGAGAAAAAAAAGTGGATAAGCTAAAAATAATTGATGAAATTGAAACAGGTCCAACCCAATCAATTATCAGATAATCTAGGGTACTCTTATTTAACCGTAAAATGGTCAATTAAATATTCTGGCAAAAAAAATGGAACTAAGGAAAATGGATTCTACGTGCTTTTTATCGCAGAAAACAAAGAAGTACGGTTCAAAACATGGGAAGATTTAGTTAATACGGAGAAAAGTCTCCATTTTTTAAAACACTAGTAGTGGAGATTGAAAAAAGGCCACTTACTGTTATCCTAAACGCAAAAGACAATGGCTATCCAACAGTTTAACAAATACAAATTTTAATTCATAATGTAAACTATATCATGAAAGCAATAAATTTATAACAAAAAATTACTTTATTAAAAAAACAAAAAGAAATGTTTTATTTAATTATTCATTGATATTTGTATATTTTTCAGCAATCATTTTAAGTAGGTGATGATGATAATTTGATCTAACGGGATTATTGCTGAGTGGCAATTTCTGTGAACCAACTCACGAATGTTCACGACAGTTTTTGAACCCGTGCAGAAACAACAAAGATGTGATTTTGAGCCAAATTGTTACTGGATTAATTAATTAAAACTTGGGTTCATTATAAAGCGCCTGAGTAGAAGCAGGAGTCTATGCAGTGACATAAAAAGGGCACACAGTCGTCTAAAACGTTCCAAGTGTCGCAATCGGCTGGAAAAAATATGGCTACATTTTTTTGGGATACGGAAGGCATACTTCTGATAGATTGCAAAGATAAGGGCACCACAATAACTGGATAGTACTACTTTGGTCTGCTAATACAGTTAAAAGAAGCTGCGAAGGAGAAAAGGAGAGGAAAATGGGCAAAAGGGGTTCTGCTTTTGCATGACAATGCACCCGAGCACAAAAGCAATTCCGAATTGGTTGATCTTCCCAACTGTGGCTTCCAAATATTAAATCACACTCCCCACAGCCTAGACCTGGCTCCACCTGACTATTATTTGTTTCCAAATATGAAACATTACTTCGAAGGAAGAAATTTACGGACGATGAAGAAGTTGAAAGTGCAAAAGCCAATATTTTCTTTTGGTGGGTATTAACATATAATAAGCTTATTATAAATAAGCTTATTGAACAATGTATGAGAGTTAATGGTGAATATATTGAAAAGGAAAAATTAAAAAAAGTTTTTTCCCCTTCATTCCGCGAATTTATTGACCTCCTCTCGTATGAAAGAAGTCGAGATGAAGACACCAGAAATTAATGTATGTTTTAAGAAGATAAATAAAAGATCGTTAAGATGATTTGGACATGTAGAGAAAATTAATAATAAATAATTATTAAAGGCTCGTTCTCACGGATCAAGTTTAATTGACCGATTATAGTTGATCAACAAAAGTTGAATGAAATCTGTAGTGAGAACCTTTGTTTCAATAGAGTTGATCCATTAAAAAGTTGATCAACTCTAGTGAAACAAAGGTTTTCACTATAGATTTCATTTAACTTTTGTTGATCAACTATAATCGGTGAATTAAACTTGATCAGTGAGAACGGGTCTTAAGCGAGTAACTACCACATTTCGGAAGATCTAAAAAGTTTCTTTATAGTACGTCTTTCCTTGGTAATTTTTGGTGTTTAATGGTTTTTTTACCAAATATATTTTACTTAACATATAAAGATGCGGGGAAGTACCTAATCTAATAACTGCGGCCACCGCCTTTCTATCCTTACACTCAACTTATTTTAATTTTTGTAATATTTTTAATATGTCAATAATAGTGGATTCGAGTTCCGAATTAGAGCGCCCTTGAAGAGAGTCTGCCTTCTATTAATCAAGAATGCGAATGTTATGTGCTTAGATAGAAAAGTGTAGAGATCTATTTTATCTCTACCCTGCAAGGGACAAGACCTGATAATATGTTTCTTTTGCAAACATCGGAATAAAATCTGATCAAAATATTAATACGTAAAATCATATTGATCTAATTATTATTCAAAATCACAAGTGATTAGGATAAGAAGTAAGAACATAATTACCTATTGCTGAGATGAGGTACGTCATAATGGTGCTCGCTGGATCGGCGGGGAGGCTGTGGTGGCTTCAGGGGCGGTGCCTCGCCCCACGGGCCCGCACCCCCGGCACCACTCGCGCCGCCGTGTCGCGTCAGATCTGGCTGCAGAGACAGGGACTTCTTTTCGGACTCCGGGTACAGCTCGGGCCGGAATTCCGCTTTGGAGAAAATAAAATACACTTGTTTCAAACACTCCAATTTGCTTCTTCAAAATTTAAAAAGCAGTTAAAACTAAAGGGCATTTGAAGCTAATGTAAAAGAAATTAAAATGATAACAGGTTACAGTCAATTTTTGTTTTGTATGTTACGTGGACACGTAATCCTTAAAACAACCAACCATCTCTACATATTTGTACATGGACACGTAATCATTAAAAGAACCAACCATCTCTACATATTTGTACATAGACACGTAATCCTTAAAAGAACCAACCATCTCTACATATTTGTATATGGACACGTAATCATTAACAGAACCAACCATCTCTACATATTTGTACATGGACACGTAATCATTAAAAGAACCAACCATCTCTACATATTTGTACATGGACACGTAATCCTTAAAAGAACCAATCATCTCTACATATTTGTGCATGGACATGTAATCCTTAAAAGAACCAACCATTTATACATATTCGCACGAGCACCAAGTCTAGCGCACGAGCACTGAGTCTATCAATGAAGATAAACTTTTTGATATCGTGCAAATCAATATTTCATTATATTATACTCATGGTGTTCACTTGAAAGGTTGACTATTTATATTTATTTCCTCATTTACTGTATAAGAAAAATGATATATAACTAACATCATATGTATCCCAGAATCCATTTTAGTGCCTTAGAAAACAATTTTGTTTATGATAAGTAGCTATTTTTCAATTATCAACATAGTAGCTCCTTTTCAATATGAATTGAATTACATTTCAACAAATCTCGACAAATAACAGGCAACAAACTCAGAACCATACAATTTAAGAGTGTGCACTTGAATCCTTAAAAAGGTTTGTGAATGTCTTGTTTTTTTTTCATATACACGTTACAGATACTTGTGATGTAAAATAAATATTCAAAATAGTGTTAAATTCACTCGTTTATTTTTAAAAGTTAACTAGCACATATCCATATAAAAGGCGACTGGTGTTTGACGCACATTGAAGTAGAACAATGTTAGTAAAAAAAATATACGAATATTATTAAATTCCCGACCGTTCTCAAAATCGTCCCGAAAAAAATTAAAATTTGTCCAAATCATTCTGAAAAATGAAATCGTCTTATACTCGTAGATAAAACATTGGTAATATACATTCAATTGATTAACTTATAATAACGCTAGTAGGAATTCATTTCAGTATTAGCAAATACACAAAAAACATTTTAAGTAAATTTGGTTTTATTACGTAAGAATTTTTATAAAAACCGGAAACGTAGATCATTTCATTAAGGAGGTATTCTACTCTAGATGCGTGAATTTCGGGCGTTTTTTCTGACTTAATAAAAATTTAAAAAAAAAACATTTTAAGTATTAATTTTTTACAGTTTGTTTATTGATGATTTGAGAATGTACAAAAAAATTTAAAAAAAATAATTTAAATTCAAGATATCAGCTGTTATATCTTGTCGTAAAAAAGTGGGTGAGCTAGTCGACATGATTAAAGCCTTTTTGTAAATTGAAAATAAAAATTATATACAGTTTCTTAATAAGAAATAATGTCGCAATAGTTGGTACCAAATAAAAATAAAAGTAGAAAATAGTAGAAAAAATAGTTTTTAATTTTCCAGAATAGGGACAGTATAAAAACATTTATCAAAGTTTCATACCAAATTTGAAGGCACTCGGTTGAATAGAACTTGAGATTTTATGTCGACCAGGTCGAAAAAAGTAGTTTCTAGAAAAACGCGTTTAAAATTTTGAGATTATTGTCTGAGTCATACCGGTGCAGCGTAATTGCTGCCTCATTTATAGCTTTAACTTCGTAAATATTGAGAATTTTAAAAATTCCTTTTGAGGAAATATTCTTAAAGATCTAAACTTTAAAAATATGCAAAAAAAAATCAAATTTCTAGAGTAGAATACCCCCTTAAATCAACTATACCGTTTCGTTCAAGGGATTTTCGTATCATTTTTAATCTATTTGGTGAGGATTTGATATCAAATTCACCCATAAAAGTTTTTCCGTGTATTGAACCCTTCTACTATGTTAACTCCTTTAATGTGTCGCATAAAGCACCAGTCACGTATATTTGTTCCAAGTTTTTTTCTGAATTTAATCAAATTTATTTGATAAACCGTATAAGCCATGAATAATGCAAAATAAACTACAAAACATAAATACGTACCCGATCTTGCCATGTTGTAGAGGGAATGGTCTCTTTCTTTTTTCCTGAAGAAGTGGTAAGCGACTCCAACCAAGGCCACCAGGATCATAAGTGCCACTGCTAAACCGATGTACAGGAAAACATCGTTCGAGGATGCTGTGTACAAAAGAAATTATAATGTCAATTTAATTGTTAAAAATATAGTAGACCAGTTATCTCAGATCATATTAACCGGCTTGAGGAATAAACGGGGCAGTGAAAAATCCAATTTTTTATAACACGGATGAATAATGATAAATGTTAAAAAAAGCGGATTTTTCATTACCCCAGTCAAATCACAAACCGGTTAGTGTGACCAAGGATAATCGACAGTACTGTAATTAAATATAATATTTTACTTCAGGGAGGAAATTAGCGATAAAATACTCTAGAAAGGTCATCCAAAAAAGTTAACAAGTAGGAGCTCAAAATAATACGTTCTTTGTATCTTCCGTAGCCTAGTTGGTAAGATACCTATCTTTGAGCCCAGGGATTTATGGTTCATAACGCATTTTAACCTAATTTGTGTAAGTTCTAGTCTGACTTAATCTTCAAGACTCAAAAATACTCGTATTTTTATTTGTTTGGAAGAGATACGAGTACACCCGCCAAGTTGTACTGTATTCAACAATAAGACATGGATTTGAAATCAGTGCAACCCGATGGCATCTGTGAAACCATAAACAGTTGTAAAATCAAAACAATTATTTAATTATAATGTATATAACCGATTTGTTCTCACAAATGAGGCATATATTTTTGGAAGACAATGCGTAAGAAAATGATCTAATAAGGTTATGTCCCACGAACGGAATATATTTACTATCTAGAAAAAGCTATCTTAATATCATATTTTAATTATTTATAATCACATTATCACTAAACTGAACAATTAAAAAACACTGCATGAAAGCTTTAAATTTAAACTCAAATCAATTTGGTTTTCTACTTTTGGATTTAATAATTTTAACTTCTAATTTCAATACTTTGCAAAAAGAATCAGCTCAATCGGTAGTTTTTTTATAAATAATATTCAAAAAGTGTAAAATATATATTTTCCAATAAGTATGTATAACAATGAGCACGACATATATGATTAATTGTTATTTTTTTACATAATAATATTTTTCCAATATTATTTGCTAACGGAAATCAATAAAAACAAGAAAATTGAATTTCGGTGCATTTATTACTTTAAAGACTAGAACAAGTTTATTTTTACATGTAAATTGAAAAGTTCTCTGGGAACTTAACCCTCATCTTAGATCCTTCTAAAGAAATAAAACAATGGTTCCTTTTTAAAAAGTATTATGATAAAGGAAAAGTTATTAACGAAGTTTTCCATAGAATAGCTCATAGAAAGTATAGAAAATGTTATTTGAAAACTTAAAAAAAAATGATTCACCCAACTCAAGCGAACATCGATCAAAGCAAGATTGCTCCAATACAAGTTTGTCTAAGGAAAAGCATATAAAAAACAACAACAGCTTTACTGAGGATAATTAAAATGGTATAGAGTGTGCGATAAAACTCCCTTTGCATTGCTCAACTACAAAGCTAAAATAATTCCAGCATGGACCAATGTATCGCGAATTCAATTAGTCTTTTTCAGTTTATGTTCAAATTGCGTCGATTTTTTTCAATAATCCAATTATCAAAGCCTGTTTCATGAAAAAGGTCATATTTTTGGTTTAAAAACAATACAAGTTAACACAAATTGAAGCACTTTGCGAAAACTGACGCTATGGCTCTGCGAGTGTTTTAGTAGCAGAAATAAAATAAAAACAATATTTTTTAATAGGTAAAACACATTTACCACGAAAAGTATGATAATACGAGGTTTCTACTTAAGTTTTGAGACAGACAAGTAAAAACAATTTTTTATCATCGAAAATGGCTTTATTGTTTTTCAAAATACTCTCCATGAAGCTGAATACACTTTTGCATGCGTTTGAACCCATTTTCGAAGCACTTTTTCCACTCCGAATGAGGTTACTTCAAAACATGCGTTTTAAATGCATCAACCGCTTCTTCAGGCGTCGAAAAACGTTGACCTCGCAATTTATTTTTGATGTTCGGAAATAAAAAGAGGTTATTGGGGGGCAAATCAGGGCTGTACGGCGGATGACCCATCAATTCGATGATTTGAGTGCTCAAAAAGTCACTTGTTTGAGCCGATGTGTGAGAGCTCGCATTGTCGTGGTGGAGAATGATCCGTCTTCGGCGATTGGTTTTCTTCATTTCTCTAAACACTTCTGGCTAACAAATGGTGATGTACCATTCAGAATTGACCGTACGACGTTACATTAAAGGCACTGTTGCGACATGACTATTTATACCGAAGAAATAAGCCACCATTTGCTTCGAAGTGCTTCGTGCGCGAAAAACTTTTGTTAGATTTGGCTCGTCTTGAAAAACCCATACAGTCAACTGCTATTTAGTTTCTGGCTCATATGCATAGATCCATGATTCGTCCCCTGTCATGATCTTATAGACGTCTTTTAAAGCACCGCGATCGAATTTTTTCAACATTTCTTTGGATCAATCGACACAAGCATTTTTTTGAGCGATTGTCAAATTATGCGGTATCCAACGCGAACAAATCTTTTTCACGGCCAAATTTTCATGCAATATTAAATGTATGCAAGTGTAGCTAATGCCCAAACATGCCTCAATCTCACCATAAGTCACATGACGATTTTGCAATATCAGTTTACGCACAGCATCGACGTTTTCATTCGGAAAACCAGCGAAACACAGTGGCCCGGGATGGTGCTTCATCACCAAAAGTCGAAATGAGTTGATCGGCACACTGTTGTTGAGTTAGTCCACGTCGAAAATCATCGCTCGAAAATGTTCACGATTTAATTCCATATTTGGCCGAGATGAATTTTTCAAGTCACTGTAAACAACACAAATAGCACTCGTATGACAAAACTTTCTGAGCACGTAAATCATTAAAAACGTCAAACTTTACGATGATGATGTCAGATTTGACGTATCTATACTGGTGTTGTCATATCTCAAAACTTAAGTAGCAACCCTCGTACATCTGTTGACTTTATTAAACTAGTTCAATCTTAGTATTTAATACAATTTATATTAATTGTAAATTTTTTTTATTTTAATAAATAACAAACAACAATATCTATTAACAAAGAAACAATTTAGTTAGATGAGTATAGTTAATGATTCAAAGGTTAATAGTAAAGTTTATATTGTACTTGGGAAACGTTCCCAAGAAAGTCTAGCTCAAAATAATTGTAAACGAGTATATTAAAAAAATATGTTAGATGTTATACACCGCATTTTTTATCAAATTGATACACTCAATTGGTGGGATGATTTAATCAAAAATATTCAATTGGAAGTTTGATATAAATTGCATCTTAAAAAACATATACATTTCTTAAACAACTGCGGCGCAGAAGGAACCGAGAAACTCTTTTCCCAAGACAACTTTGATGATATGGATCGCTCTGTAGAGAAAAAGTTTGTCAAAAGAAGCGTGGGGCGGGAAAGAATATCTTAAGTACATTTCATCTAAGTTTTTTCTCCTTTTAATCGCAATTGGATAACTATTTTCCCACAGTAACGAAAAAAAATATTTTGATGTTTTTAGATAATTTCCAATACACAAGTTATTAACAGTGGAATGTTAAGAGGGGATTTACCGGCCTCCTCCCGTTGCAGCACAATAGAACAATAGGTAATAGAATCATTTTCCACGCCATATGAATACTCACTAACTTGTTTATTTTTCTTACCACGACACGAAAACCTCCATCAGAGATACAAAACCATTTTGCTATGATAAAATAACTTTTATAATATTTTTTATTAGTCATTAAAGACCATTTAAAAACAATTTGTGACGAAAATATTGCGGTGCATATTTGGGAATTTTCTTAAAAATAGGATCCGCTGTAGTGAAAGTCTACATAATAGATTACCTATTTAGATAAGGCAGACCAATAAGACAATATTTGTAACAACATGTGGAAAAAATCAGTGAATCATAAAATATTATACATAGTAATCTCGGTTGCTATCAACCACCAAGTAGAAAAGGTAGCTCTAACTCCTTATTATACATAATAAATCATGTCAACTGATTAACATTTTATCAAAAGATCATAAATCTTTCACATGATTTTGTAATTTACATCACATACTATACAAAATATTGTATATCTTCTTTAGCTAAAAAAGATTATTGTTTTACATAATCTACTCTTTGAAATAGTTTAACTAAAAAAAATAGTGGGATTACTACATACATCCATAAAAAAAGAGAATGCTTTATTCAGCAAATCATTTGTTTCTTTTTGGTAAAACTGCCATACATACTCGCATAATACTTATAAAAAACTTCAAAAAAGAAAAAATTGGTTTGAATTTTGTAAAATTAATAAATAATTTAACTAGCACTTTTCTGTTAATTTTCCTTATTTATTTTTAAATGTTATCTGTAGTACTTTTTAAGTATTTTTCAAGTTTAGACAAATGATAAAATCTAATATGTTGCGTAAGTACTTTTGAACTAAATGTAAAAAAATCTTTGATAAGAAAAATGTTTATTATCCCTAAGTCGAAGGTATTTGTTAACGGCGGTCCTTACACAGGACCAGGACCTAACGATTTAAACTCACAATAATACTTGCCTACACTCCAAGTAAAGCGGGACATAACACAAAAAGATGGAAGTCGTAAATTAAGCAGGGATTTTCAGTTGAATGCCTTAATATATCGTTATGATATTAAATGAATGAACTCGCTAGACGCGTAGCCTCACAGGATCATTAATATTGTGTTCCGACAGATAAAAAATGATCTTATTCAGGCTGTGTCTAATTTTTTTCTTCGAAATGATACTCGTACTTTGTCATGCATATCATTATATCCTCTTGTTTAATGGGTTTTTAACTAAATATCATTTTCTCTGCGATATTAAACATATCTTAAAAGTCAAATTATTACATTATTTTTAATTATAGATACAACTAAATTTAGGTGTCTCAAAACCAAGCGTAAAAAATAGCTGTGCTATTTGAAGAGAATAGCACAACATAAATATTGAACCAACTACTTTTTACATAGACCACCAGCACCTTAACTATACGATCATGGATATCGTTACAGTTATGATTAATTTGTGATAAATCTTAGGTATTTACATTTGGCAACCACAGTTTTTATACATGGTTTGATTTTTCTATATACGAGTACTATTTAAGTATTTAAACTATATACATAAAATGTGTCTGATTGAAAAAGAAAATAATGGATTGGACGGATATTATCCACAGAATGTGATGTAACAGAAAAATACTAAAAAATTCTGAAAAAAAATACACCGATGTTTTAAACAAATGAAACCCATAACCCCCAGGGTGGAAGACAAGTGTCTTACCAACTGGGCCACGTAGATCGTCATATCTTCAATATATTTTTGTTGTATAAAGTACAACCTGACGGACTTATTGCAATATCGTTACAATATCTTCTCACCAATCAGAAATACGTTAAGGAAGCCTTAAATGAAAACCAGATAGAAAACCTTTAAAACAAATCTGGGTTCCTGCGGGAATCGAACCCGAACCCCTGGGCTACAAGATAAGCGTCCTATCAACTTGGTCACGGAGGTCGTCAATAGTAAACGCCAAGTTTATTATCCATCAGATCATTGGGACTAGCAATGCTACCTCTGATGTTTGGGCAGATATTAATATTATAATCGCCAAATAATGATACGATGATATTTTTAACAGCCCCTGTATCTAGTCTAGTCAGAATTATGATACTAACATTAGTTTATTGTTTGTTTACTTTAGACTTTCATCTCAAACACAGAAAAATCATAAAGATTAAAGCAAAATAAGCAAACAATCAAACAACTGTTTATGCTAATTTAAAACATAAACAAATGCCAGTTAATGTACGAGTATGTTATATTATTAATGTATAATGATGCGAAATGATGTAATAATTAAACGGTTTGGAGAACCCGATGATAGCCCGATGATAGCCCGCTCGGACCCAAATGAGAAATAATGAGATCACTCGATGACCCGCGCGGTCACAATTAGCCGTTTACTTGAATAAATGAATAAACATTTAAGAAACTCTTGATCTTTGTATCGCTAAAATATCATAACCCAAAGATTTTTTTCTACGAGAATAGTATTATCTAAATATACATTACAGTACTTATTAAACGTAAGATAACAAACTTTTTATTCAGTTACCTTTATCAAAAAATCTTATTTTTCTTTGTTTCATCGTTTTAATCCTTTTTAGTTCGAAAAATATTGTGAAAAGAAATAACATGGAAGGGAAAGCTTAAAGAAGTACTTTAAAACCGTATATTTAAATTTTATTTAAATGAAAACAAACAATAAATTTAAAATTATTAATACTTCGGAATGTAAAAATATATGTTGGTTGGAAGACATTGCTGTAAAGCAATAAACCGGTCCATAATTACGATGTATAATCGTGTTACGACAATAATTACGATGTACACATAGTCATGTACACAAAATAATTAATTTTAAAAATGTCAAATAGTATAACACTCGACTTCCATCCCAGGCTTTCGAACACGATTCTCAATGAGATCCAAAAAAAGCGTCAAAGTGTACTTGAATTTCTTCCCTTTTTTAATTCTCAACTTAAATTTCATTGCACTTCGCTCTACACCAGGAGAAAACTATCAACTTAAATTTCATTGCACTTCGCTCTACATCAGGAGAAAAAAAGACTTGGATCTATCACAAATATTTATTATTTTTACTTGTTTCAACGGAAAAAAAGACGAGAAAAAATTTTCAAAATAGAATTTTGATGTATTTTTTAACGAAATGCCATTTTCGTTATTCGGGACAATCGTAATTCAGGCATTTAGACAAAGCAAGTAGGTGGAATGTAAACGCAGTAAGTGCTGCATAGCATTTTTGATGGGAAAGATAATTGAAGTTACTTGACACTTGAAATATTTCTCAGAACTATAATATTTAGTATTGGAATATATACTGGAATATAAACCATATATTTTATCGTTTAAAACAAATTCCGGGTCAGTATTCTTGCAAGTAAGAAAATAATATATTTTTTAATTATATTACAATTAGAACTCTTGATTTAATCCAATAACAGTGTTTAACAGTTTTTTCAATGCAAAAAAATATGTAATTAAATCATTGAAATTAAATTACTTCGAGTATTTAGTTATAATTTTTTTATGATTTACTAATTATATTTGTCTACGTTTTTCTCAAAAATAATAATACGAGTATACTTAAATAAACATATTCAATATTGAGACTGCTAGTAAATAGATGTAAAATATTTTTTAATAAGCAGTCTTGTGTTGAAGCACAAAAGAGATTTTTTATCAAGAACATTAACATTATTCGAAGTAAAATTTTAATGGGAGTAGTCAACGCGGGTGGCATTCATCACGGGCTCTACCAAGCGGCTGATTATATGCATTATACGTAATGTTTACGGGCAGTACAACGCGATCATTATGCACTGGGTACCAACTGAGTACTGGGTCCTGGGTTCATCAGCTCCCAGTCACGACCACTCTTGCACTTACAAAGCTGAACATCTCGATTGGACTCCCACTTGGAGTATACAGATATCAAATGACACTCGAGTGTATTTACGAGTGTTAATCTGCGTTGAAAGAAAGTATCAATCAGACATACGAGAACATTTGCAGTGATATAAATTATTTAATTTGTGTTTTAATATGTCAGAAACAGTGAACACACGTAGCAATGCGTGTGTTTTTTAATTAATTTGAAAAATAACTATTTATTTTTTTAATACTCTAAAAAATTGTATAGTTTATGTTTTTTTTTTTGCTTTTAGGGGCATATTAATTTTTTTTCATAAATTAAAAAAACATTAAAATTTCTCGAAAGGCATTCAGCATTGGCTCTCATATTTAACCCGTTGTTGGAAATGGTAAATAGCGTGGCCAAAAAACAAAATTGTCTTAGGCCCCTTTAATCGAGTCTTCGCATTTAAGTGCAACCGGAGTAGGCACGGAACTCGCTGTTCGTCATCGCACGGGAAGATGCAACAATAATCGCACAAGCCTACTAGCGTAAGCGATTATTGTTACCATAATATACGATATCATTAGATTTTTTTGTATGATTTAAAAAAAATCTAATATATAGTACTTATAAAAAAACACCCTTGTATGAAAATAAATTTCTAACAAAAATTGTTCAATTTAAAAATATTCAACCAAGAGGCAATTACTTTGAATATTTATTAACTCTTCATGAAATAAGATATCAGTCCTGAAATCAAAATAGAATAAAGAAAACCGTGGTCCACGAGAAATGAATTCTCACACTAAATTAAATGCCCATTTGCTTTTCATTTACCAATTTAAATCAAAATGTAAAGTAAAAACTATATTTTCTCAAAAACCCACTCAAAATAAAAATATTACCATTTCTGTAGATAAATATATTGAGTAATAGTTAATAGACTTCAACACATTTTTTCACATATTAATATATATTAAACTTATTTTTTCCCTTTTGCCACAATAGATTTCCTTTCACGTTCCTTACAGCTTCCTTAAATTTTTATTCAACTTGATAGTGCTACTGTTCTTCTGTCACTTTATTAAATAATCTCCTCTCCGTTAGTCTATTATGGCTGTTCTGTTGACCTCTCATCACCCCTTACAAAGTAAAGTTTAGTAATTTCATAACTTTCTTCTCATATATTACAATGAAACTTGGACTTGGCAGAAAAATATTAGGTCCTTACATATGAAATTGGCGTTTTGCCGTACTGGCAACTTTGATCTCAAATATCTTCTCTTTGGTTAGGAATTCCAAATTCAAATTTACTCAAGTATTTGTGTTTCGAAAATTATAATTCATTTGTTTTTTCCTCAATTGTTTTTTTTCTTTGCGTCACTCAGTTTACAAAATGGAAAACTTGAAATATCGCGTTATTTACGAGTACGAGTTCCACCGTGGCACCAATGCTGCAGAAACGGCTCGAAGGATTTATGATGTGTATGGCGACGGTGCCGCAAAAGAAAACACAGTGCGTTTTTGGTTCCAACGTTTTCGTTCTGGAAATTTCGACCTGCAGAACAAGCCCCGTAGACGGCCGGAGACCAAAGTTGATAATGAAGAATTGAAGGCTATTGTGGAAGCGGATCCATCGCAAACCACGTCCGAGTTAGCTGCAGGCTGCGGTGTTAGTGATAAAACTGTTTTAATCCACTTGAAGCAAATTGGGAAGGTGAAAAAGCTTGAAAGGTGGGTACCTCACGAATTGAGTGAAGCAAATCAACAAACGCGCGTTGACTGCTGCGTTGCATTACTCAACCGGCACAATAATGAAGGGATTTTGAATCGAATCATTACCTGTGATGAAAAGTGGATCCTGTATGATAATCGGAAGCGCTCATCGCAATGGCTGAACCCTGCCGAACCAGCCAAACCATGCCCCAAGCGAAAATTGACTCCAAAAAAGTTACTTGTGAGCGTTTGGTGGACTAGTGCTGGTGTCGTTCACTACAGCTTTCTTAAATCTGGCCAGACGATTACGGCAGATGTCTATTGTCAGCAACTGCAAACCATGATGAAAAAGCTAGCTGCTAAACAACCGAGGCTGGTTAATCGCTCTAGGCCACTGCTGCTTCATGATAACGCTAGACCACACACTGCACAACAGACGGCTACCAAATTAGAAGAGCTTCAATTGGAATGTCTAAGACATCCGCCGTACTCTCCGGACCTTGCCCCAACAGATTACTATTTTTTTCGAAATTTGGATAACTTCTTGCAAGGGAAAAAAATCAACTCCGATGGGGCAGTCCAAACCGACTTCAAAGATTTTATTGATTCCCGTCCGAATGGTTTTTTTAGTAAAGGGATCGATGAACTACCTATGAGATGGCAAAAGTGCATAGATAGCAATGGTACATACTTTGATTAAATAAATATATTATATTAAAAAAAAAATCAACTTTATGTTCCTCCCAAACAAAACGCCAATTTCATATGTAAGGACCTAATAATAGAAGTAACAATAATGTAAGGATGAGTGCACTTAGAAAAAATTGTAGAGTGAATGTACGAAATAGGGCGGAATGAAGACGATAAAATGAACGTTTCAAATAAGATTAAGGAGGGTAAGATGGCTTGAATATGTGGAGAGAATGTCCAACGAAAAACTAATTAATCGAGTATAAAAGTCAAAAGTGCAAGATGCGCTTGAAAGACGTTAGACAGAGTGAAACTTGACTGGATCAAGTGGACCAGATATACGAGTATGTATGTTATGCTTAGATAGCAAACTATAAAGATCTAGTCTCTATGTCTACCCAACACGGGACAAGTTGTGATGGTACAATATGTACTCGTATGTAGCTCCCTTGATCCAAACATCTCTAATATCTTTTTTCGTTTATTTCCTACAAAGTTATTAAACAAAATCGTTTTGCCATGTTTTATTAATTTTTTTTTCATCTATTTGTGACCACTAATGACCGATACACGTTACAGATTCCCAGGACAGGGGTCCGGTCTCCGGGTCCGGAATGCGAATAAAAAGTTAGCTCGGGTTGGGCAGGGGCGGCCACAGGGCCTGCCTCCCGAGGGTCCGTCAGGCCAAGGGTGGGGGGGGATAATTAAAATGGATAACATACAGCGTAGACTACCACTAGCAGGATGGACAATATCGCTAAATGAATCGGGAAAGTTTAGCCACCATGTAAGAATTTCCCAATTCATTATTATTTACTTTGAAAAACTTTCCGGCTGGAATTCTGTAGTTATACATATGTGCCTATATAAAAATAATAAGATATTTTGTTTATCGTCCCTATTTAAATGAAAATAATCATGTAACATATTTTTATTACATTTTATAGGAGAGAATATGAACAACAAACAAATGATCGTGCAAAGCATCAACTATAAGTTTCCGCTATTCAAAGTCTCATGGGTTAACAAGGTCCGCACTCCGCAATAATACATCTTGAAACGGGTGAATAAAGATAGTGAAGTATAATCCACCATCAAAAGGAGAACGTTCAATTATTATTATTTCAGGGCAAAATTCATGGCAAAAAAAGTGGGGGAAGAATGCGCATCTCCAGATTGAAGAACTTACGGGATTAATTTTACTGTGGTACCATATCTTTTTTCAGAGCTATTTCATCAAAGGTCAAAATAGGCATAATGATTGCCAACATTTGAAGAGGAACAAACTTTAAAGGAGCATAAAAAATCATCACCATTACCGACATATTAGAAAAGACAGAGAGAACAGATCTCATATTTATTCTACTCTAGCACACGTTTTTCACTTCTGCCCTGTCGGTACACATCGTCGTGCAAACTCTCCAATAATTAAGTATTTTCACTCTCCCTTTTTCAATATTTGAATTATCACGTCGTGCCTTTTTAGGTCTTATCTTTTATCATTCATTCTTTCTACGGAGCCGAATCTTCTCAATTACACTCCTTTTTCAACTTAAGCGTTGCAACGTCTTCCCATGTGCATTATTTCCTAATGACCTCATATCTTATTCTGTCATACATTGTTTTATCTCACATTCTATTCAATGCTCTCATTTCTACTGCTTTTGTCTTTTGATTCACACCCTTCACACAATTTTCCTATTAGAGTCTGTAAATTTGCCTAACTTTCTGTTGGTATTCTTATTTCACAACCAGAATCTTTTTATACATTCACACATGTGTCTATATAGGTATAGGTATATATTAAACACTCTTGGCGGTGCATTCCTCTTTAACACCTCCAATGATTTCGAAGCAATCAGGTAAGTCTTCCCAAACTTTTCGTATCTTTTTATTAGTAATCCTGATTATTTTTTATATATTATTCATACTTAATAGAAAATCTCGTTAGCATTTTTCCCCCATAGTATGTTGAGATGCATGGCATATTTATTACCAGAACCAGAAAGCTTTAAATTTTGTTGCAACTTAAATATTAATATTTGTGATAAAATTTACTTTCCACTCGACTTTTTACCTACTTGACCGAGCTTTTCGTCAAAAAAACTGATATTTTATTGCTAGATTAATAAGCTCCAAACTGAAGTTGTAATAATAACATCGTATTTCTGGAAATTATATAATAATCTTTGCCATCAATGTTATTATGGCATTATAAAAAGTTGAGCCCGAAATAATTCAACACCTCAATAACTTCAATAACTTCGGGTTTGGCTCTACTTTTAATAAGTAGGAAAAATAAAATATAATCGTAATTCAGCCTTCGTTAAAATTGTTTCACTACACAAATCTCATTTGTTTTATGATAATTTTATGATTAAGTACTCACTAAAATAATCAAAGAAACATCCAGTCGCTTTATATGTATAAGAACTTTTTTAAATGGTATTCATTCATTTAAATAAGAAATACATACCCATTTGGTTGACTTGATATTTTTTCGCATCCGGGTTGATTTTTTGATATTTAGAATAAACCGAAAAATGTGTTTTGTTATTTGTCCCTTTTTACATATATCCATATAAACTTTTATTTCAAAATTCAAATTATTATTATTTATTTTATCACACACACTCTTTGAACATAAGATGAGATCCGTTATTTATAAGAAATGCATCTATGTTTTTGATATACATATGTTTTTTTTTTCTCAAAGTGATTTCTATATTGATCATTTCATGGTTAAATACATATACGTGAACGTCAATATGATAAAAGAACCCACAATGAACTTATACCGAGATAATCGAGAAAACACTAAGTCGCTTTATACTCGTAGAAAACAATTTCATTATGACGTTATGTAGCTATGAAATACCCGTTTAACTGACTTGATATTTTTGCACACACAGAATATGGTATGCTTACTCAATATGTAAAATATGTCATAAAAATGTGTTAGTCCTATTTATAATATAACCCTATACTTTAACATAAGCTTTGATATGTCGGAGATGCGTCTGTATTTTTCTTATTTACTTAAACAAGTATTCTCAAATTATGTGTTTTAGGGTAGCATTAACACTCTTGACAATAAGCTCCCGCTCTGAACTCGCTCCAGCCAGCCCTAATGAGTTGACCAAGCTCCTCCACTTAAAACCCGTGTTAACGACAACGCTGCACGTAATGTTGCAAATTTTATGTTAAATTGGATTATGGGCAATGAGTTTATGTAGTTGATCGCCTTTTCTCTGCAACGCAAGCTTTTATACATGATCGCTTAACAGTTTCGGTTACCCAATGAAATCAAGAATATTTACGTCATCGCTCATAAAGAAGAGGCCAATGATGGACTAAATGGTAATGAAGTTTTTGACACATTTATTGGTGATAAATGTAATACCTTATTAAATTTAAACCGACGCTATCAATGCGATAAAGTTCAAAAATGTATAATTGCCGCAGCAACTACTTGCCTATCCCTAAACTCTACTTTTAATATTTTCCATATTAAATTTTGTGATATCAACCAATTTTTTCATCTGAGTTTCAATATGTTTTATTACTGGTGGTTTTAATATTAAATTCAGTAATATTCACATAATGTTTCAAATTATATTATTAAAAGAGTCAGGAAAAAACCTGGACCCAAATAAGGAAAAAATGACACTTCATTTTATTGATAATCGTAATGTTAATTTATTTTCTAAATATCAGAACTTCTGTAACTAACAATATAATTTAATTCCTTTGCAAAGAAATAGACTTTTATTATCTATACTAAACATAAAAAGGTCACAAAAGACATAGAGAAAAATGCAAAGTATGCTTGCATAACCCAAAGAACCTCTGTGCACCTTTTAATAACCACAAACAACCCGCTCTTTTATCTTGACGCATTGCTTTTCTGATCGTTGTGACATCTAAACAAAGCCTCCCTACGCAAAAGTCCTTTGTTTTACCATCAAAAATATTAATCTCTCCTTCAAAAACATCTTGGTTGAGCGAGGAAAAAGGGAATAATTATTTTTCATAACCCCCCAACTCGACAAAAATGAGTATATTTCTTTCACAGTCGATGATTATTTTCCCAAATTATACTCGAGAAAGGGGATGTCTAAAACCCAGTTTATTTTCTAAAAGTTTTACGCAATGTTATGAAGACTTACTTCATCACCTTAGGAGTTGTGTTAAGTCTTCTGTATATTTTAATTCAAGGGAAGCGTTAGTAATGCACGTACGAGTATGTAATATATGGAAAGCGAGAAGCGGAAAGGTTTTAGAGAGTTGCTTGGAAGAAAGCTTTCAAAAGTTCACTCAAAAACTGAAAACTCTTGTAAATAATATTTTAAAGAACCTTATTCCATGTACCTATTTGAAAACATCTTTACAGCAGATAAATTAACGAAAAATTGTTTTACTGTGTGCCATAATAAGTGTGTTACTCAACATAACATAAAAAATTTAAAGTCTTAATTAACATACACTTCTAATTTTATTCAATTCAAGAGATAATGAAGTATTACATTTTTTAAATATTATTAAACTATAATAAAAAAGTTTATATGTTAGCCATTTCAGTCATTGCAGTATTGGCATTTCTCAAATGAAAGTTATTTAATAAATGTAATGCAAAAATAATTCGTTTAGCGGAAACCAAAAAAATGCTATAACTTCCATTGAAAAACTAAATGATTCAGTTTTTGATACATTATATTTTGTAACCTATCAGGTCAAATAAGTCAACAATGTTGAAAAACCTTTTTTATGTGCAACAATTTACAAAAAAAATAACTAGATAAAAAGTAAGTTCCAAACATATTGTACAACGATACAGAGGGTACCTCTTAAAGCATCAATGGATAAACATATTGTACACCGATACAGAGGGTACCTCTTAAAGCATCAATGGATAAACAAATTAAAATGGATTATTTATTTGACAAATTTATTAATTTTATAACAGAACAAACAGCCTGCCACTAAATAAACAGTATTAAGTTTTTTTAAATTCTATTTCAATTTTTTTAAACATATATTATATAAGTTAATAAGATTAACACGTTTTTCAATCAGCACTTAATAAAAAAAATTAAAAAGAATTTCGCGTAAATTATTAAAAAATCTCGAATATGGTCGCTAAGCAATTTGAATTGCAAACCATCCTTTTATTCAGATTACGGATTCTTGGAAAAATATCTGTTACTTTTCATGAATTATTTTCAAGCGCTAAGCGGAACTAAACGGTGAGCCCCTATCTGATCAAACAATACCACCTCTCCCTAAATGTTTTTTTAATCAGAGCTTTCAACAAAATACCCTTTTTTTTTAAATGCGAATTTGAGACAAATAATCTTGATTTGGTATCCTCCGTGGTTGTTTTTTTTTTTTAAGTATAATATATTTATGTAAGATATGAAAATGTTACATATATGTTAACTGCATTATTTAAAATAAAATTTACTACATTAATTTCATACTGACATACCATCGCGTGATTCTCCAATTGGGTTAGTCAAACAGGACAGAGCGTCAAACTTTCATATAGCGATATACGCCCTTCACGGCATCCACATTCGTACTTATTTTCATATAGTTCCTTCATTGTCTGCTTACAACGCATCAAAATTATATAAAGACATCAGTGATGCGATAAAAAAATTATCCCTTAGAGTTTAGATAGTTAGCATACATCTCGAATATTCGAGTTTATTCATAGAAACCAATTGAATCACGTCAAATCTAAACATCTTACACAGTAGGGCAGAAGCGGGTACAGCTCGAGTGATGCCGGCGCCGACGCATCAGGGCCCGCCTATAGGCATAGGCGATCTCTCACCGCGATGGGCGATGCGGATAATTGAATGCCGGCCGATAACCGAATTATCGGCTGCAACCGAACCGTAATCCGTCGGACGTGATGGTTTCAGGAAATCGAGTGGGCATATTATTCGATTCTGATGGACGTTACCGATATCGACTACCACCCAGCGCCCGTACCTTACTAAACACACATTAATCTCTTTAGCTTGATTACCTATTATTTGCCTCTTGATTTGCAATATTAACGTAATGTAATAAATCAAACCAATTCATAACAGAAATTACAAATAGTTAACTATAATCGATGTTCATTCCAGCCTAAGGAGTCAGCCATAAATTTTCCAGCATGCCTGTTCCTCTTCATGAGTCACATTGTCAATTAACACCCCCTAATATATGTTATTACATAAGGAAACACTCTTTAGGATCGAGGTGGTTAAGCAATGTATTATTTCGGCTAGATAGCAGATAACGGTGATTGCAAACCTGAAATTCGAATAAGAACTCGGTGGTTAAAGTGTAGCGAATATGGAAAGATCGAAAC
>CATKWJ010001016.1:0-47500 GCA_949825065.1 Odontocerum albicorne
ATAATATATATATATATATATATATATATATATATATATATAACGTGTGATGATGAGCCGCGAATTCTGTCTCACGGCCACGCTCTTTAATATATCCAAATAACCAATTCGGATATGTTGACGTGCTACCACACACATTAATTCATTGTAATATATGACGAAATTGATAAAAAATTATGCCTCATTTTATAGGAATCATTTTTAAAACAAACTTACATACATACCATAACACCATTTTTGTATCGGGGTAAACAGAGAGGACAGGGTACCTAACTTTCTTACATCGACATACATCCTTCGGTTCTTCTACATCTATACAACTCTAAATTGCTACGTTTCCTTCATTCAAAATTTAATTCATTTGACCGACCATACTTTTCTTGGTCTTCCTCTCCCACGCCTACCTTTTATATTTGCGCCATGTATAATATTAGTTTTCTTCATTCATTCGTTCTATATACCCAAACCATCTCAGGGAATTGTTCATAATCTTACTAAGCAGATGAGCATTAAGTTCACATACATTCTTAAATACATTTCGTATTATATCATGCATTGTCCCCCCATATATTCTTCTTAGTTCTCGCATTTCTGCTACATTTATTCGACTGCTTTTAGTTTTTTCCATGTCCACGTTTCACTCCCATACAACAAATTTATAAAACTTTGTTAAATAATTACAGGATACCTACGTTGAACGTTTATTCATATCAATATTTGTAAAGTACGACTAACAAATTGATTGGGAATATTCACCGAACCTTGTTCGGCTATAAATATCCGGCTTCTTCACTTTTGAGATTTCGCATATTGTGTCTAGAAAGTACTCGTAATTCCAAGTAATAATCATTTGTAAGACATTTTCTCGAATAGCTTTCATTTGATATTTTTAATTAGTGCCATAATAGTTCCTTTTTTCAATAGGCATTTTTTTCTGAATAAATTGTCGATATTTTTTTGCATATTGATTTTTATAATTTTATTGTTATCCATAATGCTCTTACAGTCAATCATACAATTCATAAACATTTGGGTACCTAGCTCCGTGGTCTAGTAGATAAGATGCATTCCTCCCAACCCGGTATATGCGGGTTCGATTCCTGTCGGAAACCAACGTGTTTAAAAATGATTTCTGGTTTTCATTCAAGGCCTCTAACATATTTCTGGTTGGTTCGAAGAGATCGACACATGGCAATAAGCCCGCCAAGTTGTACTGAATACAACGAAAGTGTAATATAATACAATATAACTTGAATAATTAATTATGCGGATGTGGAGAAGTACCTAATCTAATTACCTAACCCGCCACCTTCGTATCGTTACACTCAATTTTTTTCATTTCTTGTAATACTTTTTTCCTATCAATAATAATTGGCACATTTCCTTAAAATAAAGAAAAATACATATTTTTTTAAAGCGCCCGTTAAGATTTTTTTTCATCACTCCTTTTTTACGACCTCCTTTACTGTCCATGCTGTGAGATGTTTCGTTTATGATAATCAGTTACAAACCAATATAAGACTCGCTCCGTCCTTTTGGCATGCTTTAAGAAGCGACTGAAAAAAAACTCTTAATTTCTAGTCAGTAAAATAACGTGTTTCATTCGTGAAAAATGGTGGAGACACCATCCCTTCCTTTTCCTTTGATTGATGATATCTCACTTTATATGAAAAGGAATGATTGGGTGATTATCCGTATTTTTGGGGTTTGTGGGCATATGCTCACGTATGTGTTTATGGATTTCGTGGGGATGGATAGTCATTTGAATGATTCATGCGATCATGTAACTTGCTTCATTTTATTTTTTCTGGTTGGTTGGAAGAGAATGCCGCCTGGCAACAAGCCCGCCAGATTGTATTTGTAATAAACTTGTTAAATAAAATAAATAAATAAATGTACTTTACCTTACAAAATTATTTAGCGCTAAAAGTAATTTGCGCTTCATTTACAATATATACAAAATAAACAATTTATAACAGTTCGACAAAGTAAGGACACGATTCACTGTGAATATACACAGTTGATCGCTCGATATTGGGCTGTATCAAGTCAGCATATTGATTTGATCGTATCAATTTGACATTAATATGTTTAGAATAGTACATTTCAAATTCAATACTTCATCAACCTTTGCTATCAGCCTACTTTATAGGTAGACAGGCTATGAAAACTATATCGGCAATCTCATAAAATAGATTTCACAAAATGTGCATTAGATACTTTGTTTACAATAGAAAACAGTCCAAAACAGTACACACTGGAACTCTATATTGAAAAAGCTAATTAATTCAGGACAATTCAATTTAAAATTTATGATTTTATGTAAAATCATTAAATCATTGAATATTATTTTGCTCATAAGTATTAAATCCAATCTTCGTTAGAGATAGTTATAATTAATATCAACTATAGGAATGCCCAATTTAACAATAAATTCTGCTTGAAAGGATTTTATTTTATTAGGATTTTGAAGATATTTTAATTCAATAGCATATTATAAAATGTTTCACTCAAATACATATCCAAAATTGAATATCATTTATCGGTCATTTTGTTATGGGCAACCCCCATATTCTCCAGACACCCAGACTTGTTGCCAATGTTGTGGTAGATGTGGTTTGGACAGAATAAATCCAAGTACATACTCGTATTCTTTTCGGACCCGCACAGAGTGGCATGGACTGGAAGTTAGCCTTTTATTGATATTGGGAGGAGCTTCTCGAATTGCGTGTACATATTGAATGTTTCGTTTATGATAATCACATTCCATGAATATGATAATCTCTATTTATTCACTAGTAAAAAAATTAAATTAACAATTTAACTAAAATATCTCTCTGTAGTCCCGATATGTTAAGGATCTGACAGTCCATGTCGATGATTTTTTAAGTCAGTCCTAGAATATATCCAAGTTGAATCTTAAATTTCCATTCGCATGTCCTCATTCTTCTTTCTTTCATTAGTTCGATTTTCCTCCTTGTCGAAAGCAGAATATTCCTAGCCTTAAGTATTATTTTGCTCTAAATTAACTATGGGGATGTTTGTTATCTCGATGCTAGTGAAGAGCTATTGAATAGACTGGAGAGGCTCCAAAACGTTTGTCTCAGACTACAATTGCTTTAAATAAGGGAACAAAGAAATCTCCACATTTAGTCGACCCTTTTTGGTGTATTGAATAATCCGAGGTGTCCTCAGTATCTGCGGGAAAAAATCAATCTTATTTTTTAACATGAACTATCTTTCCTATCTAGTGACGGTAGAATACCTTATATACCAACGCATCATTGTACACATCATCTTTTGCGGTTCACTTGATTCGACTTTGTAACGACCATCCTGGCCCAATCAGAGTTGGCCCTCCTTATCAATAATTAAGAACAAACTCTAGCTCTAGAAGCATTATTAATCTTAAAATATTCCTCGTCATTAACTCCCATACAATTCCCATCCTTATCCCTATTTTACTTGAATTTTATATTTTATTTTAATGATAAGTTACGATAGGTTTTCCTAAATATAGTGTTCATGAATTAAGTTCAAAATACGGACATGGATACCAATTATTAATATAAAATAAAAGCTGGTAGATCGAAAAAAAAAATACTTTAGATCAGTGGTCGCCAAACTCAATAAGGATGTGAGCTACTTTCGGAAATTGAAATTGTCTGGTGAGCTACTTGTACACATTCCTTCATTATCATCGTCCTTTATCGGACCATACACAATATTATTATATTACTTCAAATCAATTAGGACATCGGACTTCCAATAAAACATTAAATGCGTACTATAATTATTTATTTATAAAAAAATATCTTGAAATAAGTGTGTAAAAGTAAAAAGAATTAGTGGCATTCACTTTCCTCCACATTTTTTTTTTCTCGGTGAGTACCTTGTCACTCCCATCCGAATGCAATTATCAAGATGTACATCTGTGAGTCTGTTTCTGTATTTACTTTTACTCGTAACCATCTTCATAGTGGAAAACATTGATTCACATAAGTAAGTAGAACAAAACAATGCCTTCATTTTGAGCGCAATTCGAACTAAAATTTGATACTTTTCTGTTGGGACGAAAGTCCATACAGATTCTACAGTTGAGGCAACACTCTTAAGCGACAAATCACATTGAAATTCTATCAATTCTATTTCTGATAAAGGGCCATTTTCTTGAAAATTTTCGACGATACAGCTGGATTGTTTTTCAATGTTAAAATTTATAAAAGGAGTTGAAACAAATTGTCCAAGCAGATCAATTTTTTTAAAGTCACTAAACCGCGGATCAAACTGTTTTCGCAAGCTTGAAAGAATCTGGACATGATTTTCTCATTTGTAGATTTCACGATTTATTTCTTTTTTCAGCTTCTCTTTCAAACAGGAGAAATGTTTAACTTCTCCACGACTAAGATTGTGCTCCCAGAATGGAAGTGTGCTGGAAAATGCCTGTACTTTAGAGACCATTTCCTCAAAATTATTATCTTGTCTCTGAAGTTGAACATTCAGTTCATTTAATTTTTCTGTATCATCCACAAGAAAGGCTAAATCCCGCAGCCACTCAAAATTTGTAAGCTCTGAGTATGTTTCATCACTTTCCTTGAAAAGTTCGATTATTGTAGGTAGAAGTTCATTAAAACGACTAAGAACATGTCCTTGACTCAACCAACGGATTTCTCTGTGGAGCAGGAGCACGAGCCCTCACCTGGTTAATAATTTTAACAAGTTTCATTACCTCGTTGAATTTTAGATATTTTGCACACAGTGCCTGCTGGTGAATAATGCAGTGATAAGATAAAAAGGGTAGAAACATTTCATCTTTCTGGCATAAGGCAATGAAGCCATTGTTGACACCACAAAAAGCTGGAGCACCATCGGTAGTAATACCCACAAGTTTTTGAATAGGTATATTCTCAGAAGAAATCATTTTTTTGGTCGCAGAGTAAATATCCTCACCCCTAGTGTGGCCTTTTAGTGGAATAACTTTTAAAAGGTTCTCTGTCATAGTAAAATCGCTGAAGATCATTCTTACAAATATGGTTAATCATATCGGTAGATTCATTAATCTGTGTCAATCATATCGGTAGATTCATCAATCTGGAGTGATATATAGCAACATCTCTGCAAGACATTTTGTAATTGCAAAAAAACATCACTAGACATAACCTCAACACGTCTCATTATTGTATTGACAGAAAGGTGGGTTGATTTGATTGCAGATATTATATCTAATTTGTTTCTGAATGTCGCAAATAATGAATCTGCTGCCTCTAAGAATGCCATTTTTATCATTTCTCCGTCTTCATAAGGTTTCTTGTTTTTAGCTGACCTGAGAAACATGATAGGACGCGATAGTAGCGGCCTTATTTTTTCCCGTTAATTTTGTAAAAAATGACCGCTGACAACATAAATGACTTTTCAATTGGCTCACCTTCTTTGTCCTTACAGCCGTATTTAAAGGATAATCTTTTTCAATTATAACTGAATGATTTGTTTTGTAATTTCATTCCACGTTGCATTTTTTTTCCCAACAGCTTCACTCGCATGGCACAATAAACAAACACATTTTTCTTTAATTTCAATGAAGAAATAATCCTCTTCCCATTCTGTGTGATAATGATAGGTTTTAAATTTTTTATTGTTATTCATTTTTTTGTTGACAGGGTGAAAAAACAAAATGAATGGTAACTTTGTAAACGTCAAGCTTTGACGGTCGCGTGGAACTGTGTGAATCTGCGAGAGAGAGAGACAAAGTGTATGGCGCAGTTCCCATCGTAATATAATGCATCGTTGACTGCTTCTCTATTTTACTTATAAATTCATGTTACAACGGCAACTTATTAAGCATTTCATTGAAATTTAGTTCGATAAATATTTCATTTCGGAGTCCAATAACAAAATTTGAGCGGCAAATTAATAAATATGATAAAATATCCTACGCGAGCTACCGAAATGCCGCTCGCGAACGACCGATTGCTCGCGAGCGACCATTTGGCGACCACTGTTAAAGCAATAAATCCGCCAAATGTGTTTGAATGAAAGTGTTAAATAAATAAATATCTTCTATTCCAACGTCAATTCAGTACTGGATCCAGAAACTCGTACTGTATCCAGAAAACTTTAGGCAAGCTGAGTATGGGCAATTATTATATTTACGATGTGGACTATAATTGGTTGAATTCTGCAGTCACAAAGCGAGGATATTGCTAAACCTCACGTTTGCATTAAATATGCAAACGTGACTATGGCCACATCGCAATGTATTATATTGAGTGCGCACCGGGATCTTCTAGGCAGGGAGAAATCTGATGGTAATTTAGACGGCTCGGCTCTTCTGTGAGACAACCATTGAGTACAATGTTCGTTCTCATTACTGATACCATATCCGACATGGAACAGAATATGTAGAAAGAGTTGCTTTTCTTTCCAAAAAGGGTGATGAGTTTTGTGGCGTTAATGTATCCACTCGATATGGAAAGTTTCTCAACAAGGGTATCTCAATGTAGAGGGAGGGGGAGAATTTAATATACGAGTACTTACTCGACATGGAAGGTCTCTCAACAAAGATTTCTCGTGTACGCTCTTAAAAACCTCTTGTGGGTGGAGATTTACTTTACTAAAATATATTGGATTGTGTTACACTTTCGTTGTATATAGTGCAACCTGTCGGGTTTATTGCCATGTGGCTATCTCTTCCAACCAACTAGAAACATTTAACAATGCCTTAAGCGAAATCTATATCCTTTAGTTGGGAAATAAGCATCTTGCCAACTAGGCTACGAAGGTTGACCTGAAAGTTATTATTTTTACCCCATGAACTAAAAACTTTCAGATCTACACGTTTTAAAACTTTCACATTTATCTAAAACTCTTAAGAATGTTCCACTAGCTACAGACCTTAGCTAATACCCCTCTGATACATAGATAGCTGGTTCTTTTCTAGCAGGGACTTTATTTCAATTAGACAGAGACAGAGCTCTTAAGATGAGTAGTTTTTTTTGCTATTTAATGAAAAATGTCAGGAGGTAACTGTATCTTACCTAACTGTTTCGTAAAAATTTAAAATTTCAGAGTTCTCTTTTTGTTAAAGTTCCATCCATAAGTTGTATTTTATTGATATATTCTACTGTCTGTGCCGTGGCAAAGTGGTTATCATGCTTGTTTAATTTCAGACGTCACTATTTTGATTCCATGAAGTTCTTGAACTGATTTTATCTTGAGACCTTTTTTCATCTGCATTTATTGTTGTTCTGGCGCTAATAGCTATCTAGCATTAACCTTCGGAGTTCTCTCTGTATAGTGCTGTCTAAAGTTCTTGATTGATTCCAACAAATATTTTAGGAAGTACGAGTACATGGCCATGCGGCAACGCTTTGTAATTCTATGGTCTTGAATGTAAATCCCTCACTGTACAACTGCATTTGAATAATTATGAACATTTTTCTGTCCGTTCTCGGGGGCTACCTATAATATTAGGTCCTTACATATGAAATTGGCGTTTTGTTTGGGAGGAACATAAAGTTGATTTTTTTTTAATATAATATATTTATTTAATCAAAGTATGTACCATTGCTATCTATGCACTTTTGCCATCTCATAGGTAGTTCATCGATCCCTTTACTAAAAAAACCATTCGGACGGGAATCAATAAAATCTTTGAAGTCGGTTTGGACTGCCCCATCGGAGTTGAATTTTTTCCCTTGCAAGAAGTTATCCAAATTTCGAAAAAAATAGTAATCTGTCGGGGCAAGGTCCGGAGAGTACGGTGGATGTCTTAGACATTCCAATTGAAGCTCTTCTAATTTGGTAGCCGTCTGTTGTGCAGTGTGTGGTCTAGCGTTATCATGAAGCAGCAGTGGCCTAGAGCGATTAACCAGCCTCGGTTGTTTAGCAGCTAGCTTTTCCATCACGGTTTGCAGTTGCTGACAATAGACATCTGCCGTAATCGTCTGGCCAGATTTAAGAAAGCTGTAGTGAACGACACCAGCACTAGTCCACCAAACGCTCACAAGTAACTTTTTTGGAGTCAATTTTCGCTTGGGGCATGGTTTGGCTGGTTCGGCAGGGTTCAGCCATTGCGATGAGCGCTTCCGATTATCATACAGGATCCACTTTTCATCACAGGTAATGATTCGATTCAAAATCCCTTCATTATTGTGCCGGTTGAGTAATGCAACGCAGCAGTCAACGCGCGTTTGTTGATTTGCTTCACTCAATTCGTGAGGTACCTACCTTTCAAGCTTTTTCACCTTCCCAATTTGCTTCAAGTGGATTAAAACAGTTTTATCACTAACACCGCAGCCTGCAGCTAACTCGGACGTGGTTTGCGATGGATCCGCTTCCACAATAGCCTTCAATTCTTCATTATCAACTTTGGTCTCCGGCCGTCCACGGGGCTTGTTCTGCAGGTCGAAATTTCCAGAACGAAAACGTCGGAACCAAAAACGCACTGTGTTTTCTTTTGCGGCACCGTCGCCATACACATCATTAATCCTTCGAGCCGTTTCTGCAGCACTGGTGCCACGGTGGAACTCGTACTCGTAAATAACGCGATATTTCAAGTTTTCCATTTTGTAAACTGAGTGACGCAAAGAAAAAAAACAATTGAGGAAAAAACAAATTAATTATAATTTTCGAAACACAAATACTTGAGTAAATAGCTGTATAAATTTTAATTTGGAATTCCTAACCAAAGAGAAGATATTTGAGATCAAAGTTGCCAGTACGGCAAAACGCCAATTTCATATGTAAGGCGCCCGTTACACGGTCAATTTGGATCGCAATCCGTGATCGCCGATCAATGATCGCGGTCAAGATTGACCGTGTAATGAGCGGATTGATGGATTGATCAATCGGATCGCAATCCGTGATCGCCGATTTGGATCGCGGATTGCGATCCAGATTGAGCGTGTAACGGGCGCCTAAGGACCTAATATTAACATCTCAAATAAAGTACATTTTAAGATATACCTCATTCGAGTCGCACAGCTAACAATTTGGTATTATTTTGAATTAATAGCAAATTTGTGTACCATACAATATCTATTGGATATATTTTTTTTCATTTTCAATAGAATTTTAGTATATTTCGAGGGACTCCGTTTTTTTATTCTTGTTATTATTTCTATCGATTCCCCCGTTTTCAATTTTTGCAATTTTTTTGTTGGTAATTATTGAATTAATTAACTTAGTGTTAAACAGGTTCAATATCTACTTTGAAAAATGAATTTTTTTTGTAACATTTCTTTTTATTTGGGGATATATTGCCATTTGATTAAAAAATTGTCAGTTGGAAAGAATTTTAAAAGAAACTCGAGTGTCACTCTTTCACCGTTAAAATAAATCAGCTGTCATTTAGATTTTTTACCTACAATTAATCGTGTTTGTTTTTCATATATTTAGAAATATTCTGATTTTTTTCAGAACATGGGTGTCATTTTCGGTTCGACAATATGAGACATCTTTGCATAGTAACGTATAGTATTATACCTTTGACGCATAGTAGTATTTGTTTGCATAGTATTATACCTTTGACGCATAGTAGTATTTGTTTGCATAGTATTATACCTTTGACGCATAGTAGTTTGGATAGTAGGTATCATACATTTGACGCATAATAGTATTTGTTTGCATAGTAGGTATCATACCTTTGACGCATAGTAGTATTTGTTTGCACAGTATCATACCTTTGACGCATCGTCTAGTACAAATTCGGCACGACTCGAACAAACTTCTAAAAGTGCGCTACGCAAACGATATCTAAGAGAATATAAAAAACACAGGATGCAAATCTGAAAGTTCCTACAACTTATCATAATTTTCCTTAAATCACCAGCCTTGTACGAGTATTCCTATCCGATTCATAGTGCCGTTATTATTATTTGGGGGTTTAACATTTGAACAGAATCAAATGAAATCGAACAGATTTTTTTATAAAATCTGTCATGGAAACGGAATTCTTTATATATTGTAACTATACCATGTAATATGTAAAAGCAAAAGATAAACAATTTCTATTAGGGGATAAAACACGTTTATAATTGAAGATAGAAAAGAGAACACATAAATATATTATGAGGACGTATACAATATACAAACGAAACTGCATCAATGAAGTAAACCGTCATGGCAGTTAGCTTTGTACTCGTAACACACTTGTATCGCTATTTACGTTCATTGCATCTCGCATCAAATTCTCAATTAAATTCAATAGTGAAATTGTAAAAATAAAGTTATATATTCACACATTATTAAATACAGTATTCATCGAATATTAGAAGTTCACAGAAACATTGTCTGTAATTCATCTTCCTCGATTGCATTGTTCTCACTTTTAATATTTTCAATACATACGGAAAATTGATTAAAAATAACCTTTCTAGTATCACATTGTGCCTCCTTAAGGTGAAGCAGCTCTCTATGCTGTGTTATAAAAAGTGACCGATAAGTAATATCTTGGGTATGTCATACATTTATTTTCTATAAAAGGACTCCTGGATTTATGGGTTCAAATAAGATTTGATATCGCATATTATTTAAAAAGCACCTTTGTATGGTTTAACACAAAGTGTATCGTCTTCAGGAATATTAAAAAAAAGTATCTCGGATATCGGAAACGATTACAGTGCAGAACTGTCGATATCATTGTCGATGGCTCAGACATAACCACTTGGACAAAGCGTGTATCATGATGTCCAAAACACATTATTACTCTTTTTATAATTCAGCTCTGTGACCTACCATTAGAGCCTAGGTTTCTGACTGAATTCCCTGTGGTAATAGAAAATAGATTCTTAGTCTGGTCACATCCCGTCGTTTTCTGTTTGGTAGGAAGAATTCGTACATGGCAATAAACCCACCGAGTCTTATTGTATATGCCTGAGATAATTATACAGCATAGAGGAACATATCGTAGGTGTTTAGTTGAAAGAATCAGCTACAGATACCTAATTAGAAATGTTAATATACTCGAGTATTTATTAATAAACAAACCAGAAATGGTTCCATATACCGTACACAAGGACAATTCGAAAGTGATTCAAGATTCAACACACACTATACCTCCTTTGAAATATTTTATGACATAATGCATAGCTTCATATGTAATGATTATTTTAAGTCGAAATTTAAGCGTGAAATACATATTCCACTGACTTAAAATTAAGATTTAAGTATCTTGAATATATATTTTAAATAAAGCAAATATTAATATTCGGGTTGAATAATTTATAGAGACATATGATATATCAGCTTAGTCCAGTTTACAAATACTATATATGTTATTGATCCACACATTTTCTTCAGAAACAAGTAAATTCTTAATTTATAGAGACATATGATATATCAGCTTAGTCCAGTTTACAAATACTATATATGTTATTGATCCACACATTTTCTTCAGAAACAAGTAAATTCTTAATTTTACTTAAGTATTGATTCATTATGTTAATTATTTTGTAGATCGAAAGACAAGTGTGCGGTGCTCTCAGTAGCACGCGTGATGTACTAATTTGCAGTCGATTTGCCAGATGTGGTGAATGAGCGAGTGGCCACTCAATGTCACTGTATAGTATAGTCGGTTGAAAATAAAATATTCACAATCTTTGTGTATACAATGTAACATTGATCTCAAAACATTATTTTTTGGGTAACGTCAATAATTTGAAGGATAAAATAAGGAGACGTGTTGCGAATATTTCTTTATTTTACAAGAAGTAATCAGCTTACAGCGAATAATTTTTAAAAGCAAAATTTTCGCCAGTCATTAAACATTTCCACGCTACTGGGATGTTCTCATATGTAAAAGTCAAACTATGTTTTTTTCGACAAGTTTTTTTTAGTTAAATGTATTTTTGTTAACAAGGATTGAACTTTAAATGGTTTTATAGCTATTATTATTTAACATCCTACAATGCTTAAGTTTCGACAAATATTTGTATCGTCAACAAACTACATCAAAGAAACTGTAATACAACTATTATATTTTAGCGATTAATTTTCATAAATTGATAAAATCAACTATAAATATTTGTGGCAATATGATTTCATTCAGAAAGAAAAAAATACTATGAAGAAAATATCGTCAAAGTTGCCACAAAGGCTGTGTATGAATATACTATATAATTTACTTATTCATATGTGAGATAACACGGGAACGTACAGTTAGGTCAAAATTTACAAATGATATGTAACATATGTCCCAAACATGCCTCTGTTCCAATCATGACTTATGGAATAGAGTATAGAGCAGATACAACAAAAACTAAAAATATGCTCATAGCTAATAAAAGGAATACACTTAAGATAGTTAGAAACTGTAGATTTCTCTACTGTAACAATCAGTCATCCCCCAGAAAGATCTCGAAAATATTAAAGGTTAGCTGGGAGTCAACACATCAAGAGAAGCAATCCTGATGACAACAGATAACTGGTCTAACACAAGAGAAAGATGTGTGTACGACTTAAAGAAAAATTAATGTGAAATAAAGTTTAATGTAATAAATAGCATGAAAAAGAGGTATTCGGGGTGTTTAGAGCATTTAGAAAAAATGAGTAATGAATGTTTACAAAACCAGCATATATCACAAAAGAGAGTAGAAGTCGTGTGAGAGGAAATACTTAACATATTTAATTAAGTAAAATGTCATCATTGAAACATTATACGAAAAATGAGTAATGAATGTTGACAAAACAAGCATATAGCACGAAAGAGAGTAAAAGTCGTGTGCGAGGAAATACTTAAGATATTTAATTAAGTAAAATGTCATCATTGAATTGAAACATTATACGAAAAATGAGTAATGAATGTTGACAAAACAAGCATATAGCACGAAAGAGAGTAGAAGTCGTGTGCGAGGAAATACTTAAGATATTTAATTAAGTAAAATGTCATCATTGAATTGAAACATTATACGAAAAACGTTAAAAACGGATAAAAGACTAAGACAAACTAAAAACATAATACGATATTTGTGGCCTAGTTGGTAAATTGCTTGTCTTCCTACCTGCGGGCTGCAGTTTCCACTCCCATTCGAACCCAATTTATTTTAAAAGGGTTCCTACATGGTTTTCAATGCTAGCCTCTTTAACATTTTACTGGTTCGTTGGATTCGATTGTCACACGGCAATCGATCCGCCAGATTGTGCTGTACATAAAATAAATTTGTCGACTACATTGAGTTTGACTGAACTCATGATGAATCGTTTGGAAATAGCTAATAAAAAAAAATAATCACTTAATACAATATAACCTTATATTACCATATAATATGTCCACGGGTAGATGAATTTTGCCTGCCTTGAGTGCTAATATTATTTTCGTAAAATGTATTGTTTGTACTTGATACGCCGACCCATGCTTTACACCATGTCTATCCGCAGCCCTAGCCAGTATATTGCTTATAGTATATATTATGGATTGCCGCGAGTCAAGTTTTTTGATACTGTTTTTCGTACAGATAATTTGAAAAGGAGAAGATTCACGCAGGTTGTAATTAAAGGAGCTTGAAAATAAATGTATTAAAGGGAATTACGACCTCCCTGGCCTAGTTAGTAAGACGCGCATGTCTTGTTAAATGTAAGTAAAATGACAACGAAGCGCAACTATCACTCTTAATACACTTATCTGCTTTTAGATGTACTCAATCCGGCCTGAATTCCGGCCTGGAATCACAGTGAACAAATTATGCCCGGGACATTATGCGTGATTCGTGAACCTTGAACCAAACGACTTAACCACTGAATCATGAGGTCCGATATTTTTTTTCATTTCATTTTAATATAAATCACACCATATGAGTATCATATTATATAAATACTTAAATAAATAAATATTAGTATTAATACCTATTAGAAGTGAAAAATAAATATCTACCTATGTTGTATTTAACGAGTATTTTAAATTTTTGTCTATATACTCGTATAATATTATACGAGTATTACTATCAATTAGGGTCAGATTTAAATAAGAATTTTATATTTTGATAGAAATCTACTTCTTCGTATCGGAAATCTAGAGTGTATCGCTATTATTATATTAAACAACTTTGTTTTATTTTTCATGATTTATAAAAAACACAGCTCGTGGGCCGTAAAAAACTCTTCTGAAGGCTGCATATGGCCCGCGGGTTGACCATGTATGTCCTAGATCAGTGGTCCCCAACCCATGGGCCGCGGCCCGGTACCGGGCCGTGGACCAAATGGTACTGGGCCGCGCAAGGGCCTGCTTAAAAATCAAAATTACTTTTGAAAAATCGAACATATCCAATAAAACTTAATTATAGCTTAAAATAATTATTCCGTTGAAAACCCCTTCACGCTAAGTTACCCCCGACCTTCCGACAATACCTTCGAAATAAAACAACACCACACTACCATATGCATGCCGCATGCGGAGTCGTCCTTAATTCCGAAGGCGGTCTTGCCGTAACTTAAACAAGGCAAATACTATATATTTTATATACTTAATATATACATAAGATGTCAAAAGTCGTCCTCTGTCGAAGATCGAGTCGAGACGTCTATCGATCGAGATTTGAGATCTTATCAATACTTAAAAAAGTGAAAATCGGGATATATACTCGTACTTAACTGTTGGAAGCTTCCTTATAGGTACGAGCTGTACGGGACGTGGCTCTTCCATTTCAATATGTATCTAAATAATAATGTACCGGGAGTCTGGTCTGGCAGAGCCAAAATAAACACGATTCAATTAAAAATATTAAATCAAAACACATAAAACTTCAACATCAAAACTTTTAAAGAAAATAGATAAATAACTTTCAAGTTAATATATCTGCAAGATATCAGAATAACATTAAAATCCCGATATTTAACCCTAAGCATTCTCAAAATAAATTATTTTCTCTATCTTGGAAAAAAATACTTTCAACCTGCCGTTGAACCTTAAAAATATTGAAAATACCCATGAATCCAAAAGAAAATTAAAAAATTATCTGAAACTTAATAATCCTTCATTGTTATTATATATTTTTTCTTCATTTTTCCCACAAACCTTGTGTTTTCTCTATTATTTGTCACTATAACTTATATGCCACAGTTGTAAATTTTATTATTGTATTGTATATTGTACAAATATATTGTTATTAAATTTAAAAAAAAACTACATTCAATGTCCCCCCCCCCCTCCAGTGGGCCGCGGTAAAATTATGAAACGTTGACCGGTCCGCGGCGACATAAAGGTTGGGGACCACTGTCCTAGATCATTATTTTATGAATAAAAGTATTCAGTTAGTCAACTTATGTTTTCATTGTTCTATGTTAAAAATATTTGTTTATGACAAGCCCTTACAAAGAGGATAGATATTTCTTCAAACAGGAAAAATGCGAATTGCGTCCTTTTTGTATATTTGTCTAAATATTATGAATGAGGTCTAATAAATAAAAAAACTTCATAATGTAAAAATGTATTTTGTGGTTTGAATCTCATACGCATACAAGTAAAAATCAAATATTTTGCCTGAGCGATATCAACAGCCAAAATAGTTGAGATGGGTGGTTTATAGTAATCATCCCCCAGACCCGGTGCTCCCCTCGCATGAAGGGGTATTACATATTAAAGGTGACCCCACCCCACCCTAGCGGCGTGCAGACGTAGCGCATTGAATACGCTATCATGAGCTGAGTGCTCAATATTGATTTGTACCGCAGATACCTACCCTCGCAGTACTTCCGAGCACAACATGCTGTATTTTGCAGGACCGTCACTTCCTTGCGATCAATGTAAGCGGCGCACGCAGACGCCCGATTCGAAGGAGAGCTGCAACAGTTGAAGTCTGCAACGGAACTTCTATACCATATATGACCGCAATTATTCAAAATGGACCAATCCACAGTGCACATTTTTTTAGATGATTAGATATATCAAGTAAACATACCTCAATCTAATATGTGTAAAATATATTCAGCTAGTAAAATACGTATTACACACTTTACAAAAGGGACCAATCCACAATGCATATTTTTTAGATTATTAGATGTATCAAGTAAACATACCTCAATCTAATATGTGTAAAATATATTCAGCTAGTAAAATACGTATTACACACTTTACAAAAGGGACCAATCCACAACGCATATTTTTTAGATGATTAGATGTATCAAGTAAACATACCTCAATCTAATATGTGTAAAATATATTCAGCTAGTAAAATACGTATTACACACTTTACAAAAGGGACCAATCCACAACGCATATTTTTTAGATGATTAGATGTATCAAGTAAACATACCTCAATCTAATATGTGTAAAATATATTCAGCTAGTAAAATACGTATTACACACTTTACAAAAGGGACCAATCCACAACGCATATTTTTTAGATGATTAGATGTATCAAGTAAACATACCTCAATCTAATATTTGTAAAATATATTCAGCTAGTAAAATACGTATTACACACTTTACAAAAGGGACCAATCCACAACGCATATTTTTTAGATGATTAGATGTATCAAGTAAACATACCTCAATCTAATATGTGTAAAATATATTCAGCTAGTAAAATACGTATTACACACTTTACAAAAGGGACCAATCCACAACGCATATTTTTTAGATGATTAGATGTATCAAGTAAACATACCTCAATCTAATATGTGTAAAATATATTCAGCTAGTAAAATACGTATTACACACTTTACAAAAGGGACCAATCCACAACGCATATTTTTTAGATGATTAGATGTATCAAGTAAACATACCTCAATCTAATATGTGTAAAATATATTCAGCTAGTAAAATACGTATTACACACTTTACAAAAGGGACCAATCCACAACGCATATTTTTTAGATGATTAGATGTATCAAGTAAACATACCTCAATCTAATATGTGTAAAATATATTCAGCTAGTAAAATACGTATTACACACTTTACAAAAGGGACCAATCCACAACGCATATTTTTTAGATGATTAGATGTATCAAGTAAACATACCTCAATCTAATATGTGTAAAATATATTCAGCTAGTAAAATACGTATTACACACTTTACAAAAGGGACCAATCCACAACGCATATTTTTTAGATGATTAGATGTATCAAGTAAACATACCTCAATCTAATATGTGTAAAATATATTCAGCTAGTAAAATACGTATTACACACTTTACAAAAGGGACCAATCCACAATGCATATTTTTTAGATTATTAGATGTATCAAGTAAACATACCTCAATCTAATATGTGTAAAATATATTCAGCTAGTAAAATACGTATTTCACACTACAAAAGGGACCAATCCACAACGCATATTTTTTAGATGATTAGATGTATCAAGTAAACATACCTCAATCTAATATGTGTAAAATATATTCAGCTAGTAAAATACGTATTACACACTTTACAAAAGGGACCAATCCACAACGCATATTTTTTAGATGATTAGATGTATCAAGTAAACATACCTCAATCTAATATGTGTAAAATATATTCAGCTAGTAAAATACGTATTACACACTTTACAAAACGGACCAATCCACAACGCATATTTTTTAGATGATTAGATGTATCAAGTAAACATACCTCAATCTAATATGTGTAAAATATATTCAGCTAGTAAAATACGTATTACACACTTTACAAAAGGGACCAATCCACAATGCATATTTTTTAGATGATTAGATGTATCAAGTAAACATACCTCAATCTAATATGTGTAAAATATATTCAGCTAGTAAAATACGTATTTCACACTACAAAAGGGACCAATCCACAACGCATATTTTTTAGATGATTAGATGTATCAAGTAAACATACCTCAATCTAATATGTGTAAAATATATTCAGCTAGTAAAATACGTATTACACACTTTACAAAAGGGACCAATCCACAACGCATATTTTTTAGATGATTAGATGTATCAAGTAAACATACCTCAATCTAATATGTGTAAAATATATTCAGCTAGTAAAATACGTATTACACACTTTACAAAAGGGACCAATCCACAACGCATATTTTTTAGATGATTAGATGTATCAAGTAAACATACCTCAATCTAATATGTGTAAAATATATTCAGCTAGTAAAATACGTATTACACACTTTACAAAAGGGACCAATCCACATCGCATATTTTTTAGATGATTAGATGTATCAAGTAAACATACCTCAATCTAATATGTGTAAAATATATTCAGCTAGTAAAATACGTATTACACACTTTACAAAACGGACCAATCCACAATGCATACTTTTTAGATGATTAGATGTATCAAGTAAACATACCGCAATCTAATATGCGTAAAATATGTTCAGCTAGTAAAATACGTATTACACACTTTACAAAAAACATTTCGTAAAATATAAATGACTTAAAATAGGTACAATGTGTCCTTTTTGCAAATGTATATCTATTATACGAGTATATTAAGCACATTCCGCAAACCAGACAGGAGATATGCACAATTTGTAATGTAAACCAGACAGGAGATATGCACAATTTGTAATGAAATATATTTAAAACAGTTACTAATTGATCGAAAAAATAAAATTTTAAACCTATATTTTTATCTTCTTTCAGGTTTGAAGATTTGCTTTATATATCGTCGTACAATTACAGGCGTTCTTTAGCGATAATGTAAGCTTAGTCATTCTTTCGCCGTTCACTCTCTCTACATGCCCAAACCATCTGAACGTTTCTTTATCTATCTTACTTAATGCATCCATATTATCTGTGCATTAAAATATTATGTATTCATTTCAGCTTCTATCACATTTTTTCTAAATGCATGTGTCTCCACGGCATTAGCATTAATCTTCCTCTATCCTTCTTCTACCAAGGCCAAGTTTCCCTTCCACATGTTAAGGTGGGCAGCAGCACACTATTACACGTATGTGTATTGTCACTTCTGCTACTAAGTCAAATCAATTTTAAAATAAAAAAACATTTATACACTAACCGTATTCCGTATTCCGAATTCAAAAAGTATTTTAACTCATGGATACACGATATATTCGAATTTTTTAAATTCTTTACAATAAAATAAATTTAAAAAATAACTAATATCAAGGATTTAATAATAATTTATGTATATTTCAGTCTGTATTTTGTATCATATTTAATAAGATTTTTTAAATTAAATTAAACGAATTTAGCTATAAAATAAAAACTGAAATATAACATACATTAAGAATTAAATCCTTGATATAAGTATTTTTTTTAAATTCATTGTATTATAATGGATTAGAAAATTAAAGTATCTAAGAGCTAAATTTATTTTCAATTCGGAATATTGTTATTGTATAAACCTTTTTAATTTTAAAATTAACTTAACTTTGTAGCAATACGTTTAAAAAAAATAGTGCACCTGCAGAAATCGAACCCGCAACCCCCAGGTTCGATGACAGGCGTCTCACCAATTTGGCCAAGGATGTTACCATTCTTCGTCTTTCTCCTAAGTAAGCCCTGTGGTATGTTATCATCAAGAGTATCTCTCTTGAGATGTTGACTATCAGCAATCCTGCCGTCATTTTGGGGGCCTTCCTGAGAAGCGACTGCACAGTGGATACTCGTATTTTATATTTGACCATTCACAGATCAGAAAAAGATTTCTCAGTGATTATCGCTGTGTCTGATAATTAATTGAAAAAAAAACACCAATGCTTTGTTAAATTGCTCTCCATATATTGTTATCACTGATTACAATTTGCAATTAAGTATACGTACGAGTATATCGCTCTAACTGGCAAAATAGCCCTTTTTTACTTTTTGTTCTATTTTATTACAATGTACGGTATTTTATCGACCATTAAAAAAGTTTACAAAAGTAATTCTGAAACTAGAAATTTACCCTTGGTGAAGATGTGCTGATATTGATGTTGATTATTATAGTGATTCAATATTGACATATCAGGGCTTAACGTTGATGAGTGCTATTCCGAATACATCAATTGTTTAAGTGAGAATATGAGTTATACTCGTATAAGACGCAAATGTTTCAATCCGGGGGTGGTGGATTAGATTCTCTAGAGGTGGTTGGATCCCAGTTTTTTTTAATGAATTCCATTTTGGTTTTCATTTAAGACTTCTTTAACATCTTTCTGGTAGGCTGGAAAGGATCGCCACACGACAATATGATAAGTCTGTTAGATTGTACTATATACCATAGAAGGAAAGTGTTATACAACATTTCTAGCGCCATTTAGTGGCCAAATACCCCTCTAATAGTGCCCGGTTTAGTATGTAACAATGTTCAAATAGTGTGCACTTTTGACGACTTTTGAAGATCTCTATGACTTCTTCCGGCTTTCACTCCAAAGAAAGTGTATTCTAGGCTAAAAGGTCAGCTACTCCTAAAAACTGCTCAAGAAAAAACAGCGTTTTACTCGACCCAACTTATAACGAAAGGTTTGCGGTCTATGGACGGGACAATCACAGTGTAGCACGTCTCTCAGAGGGCACATCCTTATCGCACTTTATTATGGTAACAGTAATTCAAGTCATTGAAATACTTTTGTTCATTCGTAAAATACCACCCAACATATTCGAATTGATTATGATGCGAATATGTTGAAGAAAGTGACCGGGACACAATTTTCCAGGGGCCTCCATAATTCAGCTCACAGTAACTCACAGTTCACCAAAGTACTTCTTGGAAATATTATAAATAATTGATAATACTATAAAATAGCGTACGCGTACAAGCAAAAACACTCGCATACAACTAACACGCGGATAACGAACTCTTTAATCATATTCGAACCCTTATTTTATTTTTTTCGGTAAGATCGGGAGTTGAATCCAAAACCCCCGGATGGAAGATAAGAGTCTGGCCAACAAGGCACTGGACGTTCGTTGAATACTATAAGGTTTCAAAGCTTAAAATTCAACTAGAACTAGAGAAGCTCCTTCAATAATGAAGTATTTCGATTCAATATGCCAGAACTCAATCAAGCTTGTCGCTGTGTTGAAAACTCTTTGCAACATGACAAATTGCGTCATAGGCCACCTTATGAATGCGCTATTTTAGTTCGGACAAATTATGTCGATTTATAAAAAAAAACACTTGTCTGTGAATGGCTTAAAAAGCATGTTTGTTTCAGTTCTATGTTCGCTTAGAGCGAGAGATCTTAAATATGAAACTAACAAGGATAATGGAGATTTAATATTCAATAATTCTAAATGGTTTTTTCCTCAAATATTTCGTAAAAAATAGCACAAGCATACAACTTATACCAAACATTAAACGAGTAACATAAAAGTATCATATCTTATAATTTGAGGAAAAATGTCAAGAAATCGAAATCTTGGTTGAAAAGTTGTATGTACATATGACTGAATATACCATCGTACTGTTTTAAATTTGACATCCAACCTTCGGTATTCCATGAAGGGTAGCAAAACGGAGTTATCAAATGCACTTGACAAATTATTCAACCAATGTATTTAATACAATATTTTTCCCAGTGAAATTTTGAAAGATAATAACTACTTCCATATCCAAGTTAGTACAATGAGTCACTTCCATCCAGGGGGTTCGTGTTCGATTCCCGATTGTTCACAAAAAAGGATACCAGTCTAGGTAAAAGAGTTCGTCGTCTGTAAGTATGAATTGCGATGGCGAAAATTGCGTTCACGATTATTGTTACATCCGCATACGACAGTTTAACTACAAATTCTAACAGACGTCTCGTGCGTTAATTGCTTACTTCAGTAGTTCAAAATCCAAAGACAAATGGGGATGGAGATAACTTTGTCACCTTGCTACACTCTTCAACATATCCGCCAGAAAGAAAGAATACTTATTATATTATATATTGTTTTCTTAACCGCGTACATCTATCTACCATACATTTAATCATTTACGGTTCACTCGGGTCGATTTTGGAACTATTTTTCTAGGTCAATCAGATGTTATTCTTATGTATATTTAATAAAAATGTTATCAATATGTTTCTCGTCTTTAACTCATATACAACTCCTATTCTCATCTGTATTTTTCTCGAAATTCGTCATTTCTCTTAATTTTTGTAATTCAACTGTAGCTAAAATACGAGTATTCCTATTTATTCATTACTTTTTAGGCAGGGTCATGGTTAGAGATACTCGTAATAATTGATTATCCAATAAAAGCTGGTTTATTGAAAAAAAAACTTTGAAACAATACTTTCGCTAGATGTATTTACATGGGAATGTTAAATAAAAAAATCATGTATTTCATAAAATCAGAAAGAGTAATCGTGTGTAATTATTTAAGATTTAATGCAAACATGTCAAACGAATGTATTGCTTAAAAGACATTAATTTTTTGCATCTTATTGTTCTGAGAAAACTTAGGAAAGAATGTGGGTACAATAGATAGGTATTGGCTACACATTCGGAGAGAAAATGTATTTTTATATAAACTTTGTAAAACTCCCTTATTCTGTTTTATAGATGTGCCATAAACTTCTAAGCGGTCTACCAGTTAGCATACTTATTAAGCCATCTGGGGTCGAGTACTATCGAATTTCTCTTTCAGACCGGTTTCATTTTTAACCAATATTTCATCTGCATTTGAGTCTTATGTTGCTTATAATCTTCCTAACAATAATTTAAAAAGCGTTTCTAAGTGATAAGGAAATAAATCTGTCCAATAGTATTCGTAAACCGAGACTTTAAGACTTGAATCTGTTAAACGAGATGTTTAAAGAGAATTCTTAAATATTTGATAAGATATAAACCCACATCCTATATCTACTGGATAGATTGATAATCTTATTGCATCACAAATCACCTTCTTCCATCACTACGAACGTATTTCTCGTTTCCTATACACTTTTCTTAAAATGATTAAAATATTTCAACATATGCAATTATGTCACATATCTGCAGTTAATCCAAGTTTACTACTTTTAACATTGTGTGCAGTCATAATGTAAATATTTATTGAAATGAAAAATAAGAAATGTTTTATAATCTTAAATACTTATTTTATTTATTATAAACCGATACACTTCAAATATTGACTTATTTACTACACAGTGATCATGACCTTGGGTAGAATAACTGCATTCACACTGCAATAATTTAAGACATTAACATTGACACAGGATACACCAGGACCGCTGCAAAAACACTGTAAGAGCCAAATGCATAATGTTGAACCTGTTTCGATTAAAAATGCTTTTCATTCACTTTTTACCAACTTTCTGTCTTGGTGTATTTGTTGCAATATTCAATTATCGTTTGAGAAAATCTAATCGGAGGATTACCAACACCGCCTAAAACCTCTCTGAATGGAGAAGACTGGTGACCCCCTTATGCTCCCTTGTGGAGCTTTAAAGGGTGAATTGAATTGATCTATTCGTTTCGTTTTTGAGGCCAACGTCTTTCAGATTTGGTGTTAAATAACATTTTGAAAATCGAAATTTCTCCATTTTATTCATAATAATTGCAAAATTCTTCGATAAAATACAATGATGTCCTCCTCACTGAGAAACCCTCTTCCAAGAGTGACACCTTTTCAATGTTTATAACTGAGTACATGTTTAATATTACCAACACATAACGAAATAGTTGTTTTTGTCGTTTTCTACACTTCATTCAGAAATCCCTCATTCAACACATAATGTCTGCCACCTTTTGATTCTCCCTTTTAAGATGTCATTATTAATTGAATCTTCAGCATCCTTCATATAGGGCGGAATATGTAGGATGTTGAAGATTAAATTAATAATCTTCAACATCCTTCATGTAGGGCGGAATGATATTATATGGTATATTACTGTGTCCAATAATGTTTACCATAGTTCAGTTTTATTTCTTTGGAATATCCCATACGCATGCAATTTCCAAATAAATCCTCTGGTTTTTATTTCATGAGTCATCGAAGTAATCTAATCTCAGTAGACAATATTTAGACTGCTCAATGGACAATATTAAGCAATGTCCTGACTGACGCCATTTGTAACTCATATTCCTGCGGCATATCCTAACAATTCATTTCCTAGTTTATAGATAAAATTCAAACTACTGTTTATTTTTTTCTAAACAACGATTTAACGCGGAATAAAAACTCACTCAAAAGAATTTATTTTGCAAAAACTTCTGCATACAATTAGCTATTTTGGCGCAACCATAATTTCATTAAGTTATAAAATGGGTGCATTGTTTCATACCGTGTCATAAACAAGAACATTATTGATTCACGTTTTCAACACCAAAAGTCAGCAACAGTCACTTTCAGTATTATTAATACTGTTATAAATGACCGTCTTTGATGCATTTGGTTTTAAAAAGACGGAATGATCTCAAGTGGCAATTCTGATGATAATAGACCGCAGGTCTAACTTAAGAGAAAGAAGGAAAGATGAAGAAAATAGAGTTTCTAGTGACAATGACTCCACTCCATCTGTATGTAGGTATATTTTGATAATATCCGGAAGGACTCGAAAAGCCTCAAAACGCAACACCCGAAAGAATTCCGCTGTATACAAAAAATACAAATGACATATTATAACGCCGAGACCACTTCAGTGCTAAATGAAGAAGAAGAGGACTTAGAAATCCAATATCACACAATGGAATGGAGCATTAAATTGTTTATATAGGGATAGTTACTCATGCATCCATGACTGTATTGACATAAGCAACGAAAGCGTCCAGTTGCATCGTTGTATATAAAATTAAATAATACCGGGCCTGGGATCGCGTCAGTACTTACGTTGTGTGCAAATTACATTCGGTGCATTATTGGCATTGAACGCAATTTGTTTACATCCGCTTTCCACCGACACTGCGCTCGCTGAACTCCATGACACCACATCGTGAGAAACATTGGCGATGATTGATTGTGACGCCTCGCCAATGGCTCAACTGGTTAAACGAGAATTTTTCTTTGTCAAGGTCTCTTATCTAATTGTTGAACTTAATTTTACTATGCACTGCACAACGTATTGTTGAACAGTGCATAGTAAAAATATTACAAATAATAAAATAGCAGTTGAAATATAGTTTACATTTACTAATAATATCTTATTATACTCTTTGTTACTGTAAGCGAATTGTATTGTATATCGAAAACTTTCCAATTCCATTATTGTCACGTTCAGTTTGTTTTCGTGTCAGAATGGGTGGAGACGGTATTATAAGTTAATACCACCATCAGAATTGGACGTCTATATGATATATGTTCAAAGTTCCTGTCCATAAAATGCTCTTTTTGGTCTATTTAAATATAAAATCAGGCAACAAATGTTTCGTTTCTCATTTTTTTATGAAGAACGTTTCTATTTATGTATCGATTGAAAATATTCATCAGCTGAAGTTTTCAATCGTCTAAAGATAGATTTTTATTGAATTAATTACATAAACTCTTTTCCAAGTACATTTTTGGCTAGAACAGTTATATCATAATTAAAAATTCCTATTTAAGCACACGCAACCGATGTAGTTGATAAATAGTTATAACTAAAATTCAATCAAAATTTTAAAATATTTATATAATTTTATAAATTAATTTCATAATTATTTGTCTACATCATATTCTACCCTTTTTGACACATTAGAGCGATCATAAGATTCCACTATACGGTTTTTGTCCGACAACAGTTTTTAATGTAAAGTTTTCTCAATCAACACTTCGATTGAATTCGTTTAGTGGCTGACATAATTTTTGCACATACGAATTAATTCGATAGTTCATCTGAATTCAGTGCATGGATTCATAAAATATTTCTTAGAGGAAATTAATCTGGGTTAACGTGCATTGTTGTGCACAAATTACAGTAAGCGCATTTCTGTTCCGAACTCGTTTGTTTACTTCCTTGCTTTACCAATACATCCTTGTGATTTCATTATTATAAAACAAGATCAAAAACCATTGTGAACATTGTAACAAAGAAGTGACTCAACAAGTTGGCTGTTCATTCCGTTATTTTGACTTGGTGATATTGTTTAAAACACATTCGAGTTCTTGATGACCTATATGTTGTATTTTTTTCTATTGTACATACCATAGATTTTAATTGTATTATTTTCAACACTATAAATAATTATTTTTCTTTTTCATCTTCTTGCATGCAAAACATTATGCCATATATTTATAACTTTTGAACTTGTGTACAAGTTTACACAAGTTCAAAAGTTATAAATATTGCATAGTTGCATGTATGCACATAGTGCATAGTTCGCATGTATGCACATAGTGCATAGTGCATAGTTGCATGTATGCACCATCTTCTCCGCCAAAGGTGACTGACGGGAAATGAAATACAAGACATTTATTTTTAGTTAACATTACCTTTTTTTTTTCAAAATACACTCCTTGTGAGTCAATATAATACTGGAAGCGGTTGTAAAATTTATTGAAGCACTCCTGAAACTCATTCTTCGGAATTGTCTCCGAAATCGCGGTCGAAGACTTCTGGATGTCTGAAATCATGTCGAAACGATTTCCTTTCATCACCAATTTCAGTTTCGGAAATAGACATAAGTCGCATGGAGCCAAATCAGGTTAAAATGAGATGGATAGTGGATTTAGGAATTTCAGTGAGCTCCTTGATGAGCCTAGTAGACGCACAACGATCATTTCGAAGAATTTCAGACACTTTTTAAATATTTTATTCAATTCGAACTGTCAATGATGGTCCAGCCCGTGGATCATCTTCAATGCTCTATTTACCATCACGAAATCTTACATACTACTTAAAAACATTCTTATGACACGTTACTTCACTACCATAAACAGTTTGAATCGTTTCCAAAGTTTCTGTGGCACTTTTACCCTAATTTAAAACAAAATTAATGTTGGCACGTTGCTCTATTGTTCCTTTTCCGATCGCGACTCAGAAAGTACTGTCAATTGTTACATCATCACGAATGAACCAGCAATGCCAGCGCTTTGAAACTTTTACGGAAGATAGTCGAAATGTGTCGCTAGGTAACTCATTTATTCATCCAAATAACGTTGGGGGTTACGCAAAAATAAAACCAGTCACCTTTTTTATTGGACAGACCGTGTATATATGATAAAATGACCCAACCCACAAAACATATTTTGTTAGTTTATTAGAAATATCGAAAAAGTTAATTTTAATCCTTAATGTGCAAAAATATAAAATCAATTACTTTTTTGTTTGAATTTTGAAAAAAAAGGTTATTAGTAATGATAAATAAATATAATGCGTTATTCTCCGCAAACCTGTAGTATAAATTGCTTTACAGATTAAAATATTTAAGAAAATCAGTTTTTTGGTAATCATTATTTTTTTGTAAAATTTGATTTTACAAAAATTTATTGAGGGGTGTATAAATATTATTCTCTATTAAAAACAATAATTGGATTCATTTGTTATTTTTAGTAGAGAATTGGATCAATTAATATTTCAAAATACTATTACTTTAAAATCTCCTTGAGACGTTTCAAAGTTTAGATTTATTCAAACCGAATCCAAATTTTGTCGCATTGTTATAGTGGCTTAATACATTCTGGTGATTATTTTCATCTTTTCACAGCTTACATTTTGATTTTTTTTCGATAGTGTAGGGTTGCAAATATTATTAGAGATTTAATCAAGTTTGAGTAAAGAAACAAATTTTTCACGATAGTTTTTCTTCACTTTATATTTATAATAAGAAAATAATTTATATAGCGCCATTTAGAAAGTCTCCTCAAGGGACTCGAGATTTGTCCTAATATATCTGACAGATTAAAAAAAAACAAGTTGAGTATAAAGGGGGAGGTAGGGGATATAATTTTGCATTTAAAAAAAATGTTGACTTAAGAAATGAATGTAACTACTTATTCAATTTTTCAGGTTAATAGATAAATCAATATTCCACAGTACAATGCATTTTTAGAAAAGCATTAACATTGGAATCCCTCGTAAATTAATGCGTGTATTTATTTGTGTTTATCATTTTGATAAATAGGGGTTGATGTGAGAGATTAAATTTCTTTGTTATTCCGTAATACAATGGCAAATCAATTTTCCAATTATTTATTAGGTTTCTCCAAAAATAATGCCTGATTTTATATAACTTTTAGAGTGAATAAACTTTTTAAATCAAAGTAAGAGACATTTGATTATAGGCATTTTTGGCAACGAATTTCAAGCTTATTTTTGCCTAAATAATAAAACCCAGGCGAATTGGAATCTATGAATTCTTCATAAGCATTTTCTGCTGCTTCTCTGGTCTGCTGAAAAGGGGTAAATCGGTTTTCGATAGATCGGAAAAGTAAGGTGATGTTTTGTTTTGTAGACTAACTCGCATTTTTTTTTAATTGACTTCAATACGATTGAGAAATGAATCACTACGGTAACGCAAAAGCAATAACGAATGCACTTCCAAACGACATTTTTTCGGTTATCACGAAGTTCACGTGGAACCCACTTATTAAGCCTTTTCACCTTTCTAATTTGTCTTAAACATACATAAATTGTAGCAATACTAACATCCTATTCTCGGACCGTTTCTCGTACCATTTTGACACGTTTTCTTCCAATAACATTATCAATCCGTCGTTTTCAACAGTACCAGTATCAGACCGTCCTCGACCATCTTCATTTTTAAGACTTACGACTCTATTCCTAAATTGTAGCAATACTAACATCCTATTCTCGGACCGTTTCTCGTACCATTTTGACACGTTTTCTTCCAATAACATTATCAATCCGTCGTTTTCAACAGTATCAGTATCAGACCGTCCTCGACCATCTTCATTTTTAAGACTTACGACTCTATTCCTAAATTGTAGCAATACTAACATCCTATTCTCGGACCGTTTCTCGTACCATTTTGACACGTTTTCTTCCAATAACATTATCAATCCGTCGTTTTCAACAGTATCAGTATCAGACCGTCCTCGACCATCTTCATTTTTAAGACTTACGACTCTATTCCTAAACGTTTTGAAATGGTTCCTTCAACTCATGTTTGGTTAACATTACGTGCTGTTTGAGATGCATAATACTCAAGATTAACTTCATTTTTAAGACTTACGACTCTATTCCTAAACGTTTTGAAATGGTTCCTTCAACTCATGTTTGGTTAACATTACGTGCTGTTTGAGATGCATAATACTCAAGATTAACTTCATGCGAAAATTACACGTAATTCTATTTCTGAAGGATTAAAGTAATCTAAATTAAATTCATGACTAAATAAAAAAGCGAATCGTAACTATCAAACAAAAACAAATATTTCCTAGCAAAGAACGCTTGAAATTATATAATATTAATCGGCCATTATTTTTGAAAGAACCTTATTTATAAGACATATTCATAATTAAAAATGGATAAGAAATATTATATGCTGATAAACTGAAAACAACCGAAAAGAGTCACTATGACAACAGATAGTAAGCAGAATGGACCTTTATGAACATTTGACATATTTAAAAACTTACATATGTTAAACACGCGGAACCAACCGTTTCAAATCTCATGAAATAAACTACAATCTTCAATATTTAAAAGGCGAACATCGAAGGCAGAATGTTTTTTCAACTTTGACCATGCCATTAAAAGATCTGCAGCAGCCTGGAGAAATTTGTGATGACTAAAAGTGTAGGAGGTCCAAGATTAAAAGAAGTAATTTTAAATAAATTGGCGGACTAAACGAAAGAACGACATTATTTGCTCAAATTATCCTAAATACCGCTCGGAACGTGGGAGAGTCAAGAAGGGTTGTTTTTAGGAATTAAACGGAAATCGCGCTTTCATAATAAAAAAATGTTCCGGAGAAACTTATATTTTTAGTAAAATTCGACATACTGGTACCAGGAAAATATTATGCTAACATAAAAATTATTCACAAGCTCGAGTAACACGCGAATGGTTTTAAAGGTTGTCTGTACAAATTTCAACGAGGTAAGAGAATTTAAAATCTTGATCTTTGGTTAAGATAAGCAAAATCGTAACCATAATGACTGAAAAGCATTTCACTCTTGTATTACACTTTAGTTTTATATAATACAACTATCAATTTGAATCAGACCTGCAGCCCCAGGGTGAAAACTTGTTTTAACTACTAGGCCACGGAAATCGTCGTCATATGTTCAATGAAAATATAAGATGTTGTCCATTTTTATGAAATTTATTTTTAGAAAATGCCTCGGTTTTTTTAATTTAATTAAATTAAATTTAATCAATGCAATTTGTCAAATTCAATCAATTGAATATAGTATAGTGGAATTTTAAAGGCACGTTGAAGTTTATATATATATAATACTTTCAAATAATTGTGAGCTTAATATCAAAAGGAAAGATTTATTCGTTTTATAAAGAACTTACAAACATACAAAAGAGCCACACCTTTCTCGAATATTTATGCGTTGTGATATTCAATGGAATCGCGGTTTTATTTTTAAAAACTGTATTTTAGTAACGTTAAAATAAAATGAGTATCAATATAAATGTTTTTACCATATTAAAGATTTGCTCCTCCAACGGAGCGCCTCATTTTACTTGAATATTGATAACAAAAATCTCACAGTATAAATGCAGTCCTTGAAAACCAATCGAAACTGAGCTAATATTACAAGTTCTCCTAAAATTGTTTACAAATTTATAGTATATATCTTTCTACTCTTAAAAAACTTATGGAATAAAAATAAGTTTATGAATAATTTAGCTGTTATTATTTATAATAAATACTGTCATGCAAAGCTTATTGGTAATTTTTAATGAATCACACCTACACTTTACGAGTAGATGATTGACAAACTTATCACAACGCGAAAGCAGTGAAACGCAACCTTACGACTGAGCACTTAATACTTTTAGACTTATGAACTATATATGTTATAACTTATAATTAACCCGTAATCTTGATGCAGTGAGAATGTGACCTCTATCTTTTCAAGACATCTTTTTGGTAGTTTTTAATATATCGATATTCGCTAATATGATTCCAGAATAATCCATCTCAAGTCTCAGGGATGTTGGCTTAATCCCCTAACGCCCTTAAATAAACTATTACAATAGCCATATGTCAGATCGCCTTGGAGCTGGTTTGGTCACAGCTTCGAATGGGGTTGAATGCCAGTTAGTGTATATCTCTTCCAGCCAACAAAAAATATATTAAGAGACTTCAAACGAAAACCAAACTGGAACTCTTTTGAAAATAAATTGGGTCCCGGCTGGAATCAAGCCCCGGGACCGGGACCGGGACCGGGACCGGGAAGGAAGTGTTACCAACTAGACCACAGGAATTATAGAATATTATGAAATCTGACTTACAATATCTGTTTCTTAATTGTTACGAACCCTTGATTCATTATTTTGACGTAGAAATATTGTACCTACGCCAATAAATCGAACACAATTTTAATGCCTTGATGATTTCTCAAATTATAAACTGTTTCCAATATTCGTATGAATGTCTCCAGATTCTCCAAAACAGGCCCATCAATACAGAAGTCCCAGCCGGAACTTGAACTCGTCAGCCCCACGTTGATTCGATGCGTGATAAGCTTGATAACTTATAAATTAAAGTATTCAGTCTAAAAAATACGCATTTTATTGTTAAAGTTTGTATTTAAATAATCTTCTTCGTAATAATCAAAGTGATCTAAAGTTTGTTTAAATATCGCAATGCTGCATGAATGGTTTATATTATACTTTTTCACGTATACGTCCACATTATCCAAATAAGGTTGGGTATGTCTGGCCGAAGAAATCTTGTAAGCCGCGGGCGAATCCTTCATGTTCGTTCACTCCCCCTGCATCCCACTTACCGCCCAATCACATCCAAGTTCGCTCCCTCTCTGCCCTTCACAGACTCAAAGAGTTTCTCAAGTCTCGGCTCTAGGAATATTCGCGTTTGCTTCGTCCAACGTCGTCGTCCAACTAAAATTCTTGGGAGGGACTTTGTAACAACGACAAGTCCTAATTAGGTAATGGGCATCGAAATGAAGCTTTAATGCAAATTAACGAAGTTTGTTTACTGAAACTTTTTCCATATAGCATTACCAATCCAATTCACATTAGTAGGTTTGCTTTATTGGGAACATATGTGCAAGAATCGCGGGAAATAACAAACTTCTAGTTTTATATTCAACATATTATTCTAAGTATTGATTCAATCAAAAAATAAACGACAGTCTTATTGTTATCTCAGTTCATCCTTATAGGTCTTTTGTCTTTCAAATAAAATACTCAAATCAGAAAATCACATGATGCAGAAAATATAATACTTTGAGAGACAGATCACTGATTGACTGTTTGAACAAGTACTTCGAATAATATATTAACGTTTGCCGAAGTAGATTCTTTTGGCAGATTTGCAAAAAAGGCGTCCTGTGGATCGTCCTGAACTAATTTAGGTGACCCTAAAATTTTACAGTTTTCATAGTTTGTTTTCCATTTAATAAGTTTTCTAGCCATTTTTTTATATAAAATATTATGTTTTCCCTGTTTTTTTTAAACATTTAGATTTTGAAAAAGTAAAAAATCATAATGACAAACTATTCACGAAACAAATTCACTTAAACTAATTTAAATAGTGTAGAGGGCGCAACAAATTATCGACAGGAAATTAATGAGTTTATTTAAACGGAAATTGTGGAGAGTTTTTTTAAAATAGGAGGTATAAATGTCAAACTGAACGGATGGGACTAAATAGGAGGTATAAATGTCAAACTGAACGGATGGGACTAAATAACAGTTGTACAAATAGAAAGAAATCATCGAGTTACGTGTTTTATAGCACGACACAGAATTCAGGATTGCGCCGAGAGAGCTTAATCGGCACGACATGATTTGAACTTATACGTAAAACATATAAACAATAAAAAAAACAATTTTTCGTTGAAATGCTTCGTTTAAAAGATTAGTTTAAAAGCTTCGTTTAAAAGCATTTTGAAAAGATATCCAAAATAAAAGAAAAACATTTTGGTGGTACACATCTTTTTTACAGCACTTGCAGTAGTGCATTGAACCGACAACTCAAACTACAACTTTTCCGGACTGTAAACTTACTGCGAACTTAAAATGCATATTACAATTTGAGAGTTTTTTTATCATGTGTTCCGTGGTGAAAATAAAACTTGATTAACTTAAACGATTAAGAGTATTGAAAGATAATCATTAAACTGTACCCTCGCAATGATTGTTCGGTTCACTGTAAATTCTAAGCGAATTTCCTTCATATAAATTGTTTAGCTAAGGTGTATACAAAACTTAATTCCAACAATATTTATCTGTACAATGTATGATCGATTTCAACAACAATATTATTAACGACATGCGAGTATAAATGAAAATTTACTTATTTAACAGACATCAAAAATTAAAGTTTTAGGAGGAAAATCTACGCGTGTCACGCCACGCCATGTCTTCAAATTCATGGTTCTGAAACACAAAAATCCCTGACAGGAATTTTATTGCTATTAAAACTGTCTACAAATATGTTCGAGACTGTAGCGAACTCATTATCCAGCGGAATATTTCCGTTAATATGGTACGAGTATACCGTATTGAGCTGTCGGAATACTTTGGTTTGTTTGTAACTGAGTTTGAGAACTAGAGATTTGGGATGTATACCATCACGCTCTTACCCCATCTCCAAAACAGCCCTCTCGCGCCCCCACGTCGGTGGCACGTCCAGAGTACACCAGTCGATATAGGGGATGTCAATACCCCATCCCAGTTAGCACGGCTGTCTGGAGCTCTCGGCTCATTATCACGCTGTCATTCTCGAACTATTCTAACGAAGAAAGTCTACTTGACAGGTTATGTGAAGTGCAGATATTAAAGAACGATTTTATAACATATTGCTTATCACTACCGTTAGAACGTTAAGACGTAACATACAATATGTTAATGGGTATTCACCCAAATTTGGATGCTTCCAGCCAGTGAGCAATGATGAGTTTATCATTATGACCTTTATTGAGAATAAAGGTAATTTGGATGCTTCCAGCCAGTGAGCAATGATGAGTTTATCATTATGACCTTTATTGAGAATAAAGGTAATTTGGATGCTTCCAGCCAGTGAGCAATGATGAGTTTATCATTATGACCTTTATTGAGAATAAAGAATATGTACTAAAATCACAGTCCCAGTTGGCTTTCGCTATCAACAATTGAAAAAAACCCTCTTTAATCAAATAAGAACACTAATTTCATATCTTTATTTTATAAAAAAACTATAAACTTTCTTACTAACACTTGCGAACAGTGGAGAAAATGTTTGAATTAAGCGGTCTCATATTGGTTGGCATTGGGTTATTCGTCAAAAGTAGATCTTCATAAAAGGTCGGATATGCATCATTTAGTGAGCATTCAAAGAATATACTAGTATGATCCAACGTGTCTTCGATCAGGCCACACTCGCACACGCTAGAATTTAAATCTTTGATCTTTGTCAAATGTTCCTTTGTAGAAGAATGTCGAACACGCGTCCGACATATCACATACAATGAATGCTTCTCTAGGGATGTATAATCAAACCATGGTCTAGACTGCACATCGAGTTGCATTGTAAAATAATAGTAATTTTTCCGTGTTCTTGATTCAGGGTTCCGTTTATTTTGTCAATCAGAGACCATTTTATTCATGGCTATTTGACATAAGGCCATTCAAAACAACTTTATGAAGAAGACTTTTTTATCCGTGACTTGCAGTCTGCTTTTTCGTTCCATTTGATTCTACTGTAGCTATATTTACGTTAAACATACGAGCATCTTCATTTATCTCTAATTTGTTGACATATAGAATCTTCGATAGAGGGAAATGGGGATTCAGACAGTTTTCTCGCGTGGAGAGAAGGAATCAAGAAAGAGTTACTAAACGAACATACTAGCCAAAACTGTGTTTTTTACATTAAATATCTGGATATAAACACTACGTGCAGGAATCGAGTTTACTTGATTTTATCATAAAAGTAGAAGCACGAATAAAATAATATTATGCATGGCGACTTATATAAATGAAGAGAAAATTAAAGGAATGGATCTCGATAGAAGCGTGTGGAAATCTTTTTTCTCTTCCCATCTCGCCAAAGACACGGACAAAACAATGATGATATGAATGTATTTGTGTACCATTAAAATTGCTACCTCGGTTTAAGGCTTCACACCATGATATAAAAATATATTCCACCTATTTTCAATGACGAGACGTGATTTTCCATATTCCCCATTATCTTTTCTGTTCCTACTTCTCCTCCCTTTTTCCAGCCATTAAAATTTAAAGTCGTTTTTTTTCTTGTTAATTTTTTATGTTTTTTTTCTGTTATTTATATTTTGTAGACCTGTAATTTTTTTAAACCCATAAAACGCGCTTGTCTCTAATTTGTGTAACTATTCTATGTTAGCAATGTTAATGAATGAAAAAGGCAAAAGCTATACGCTTGTATAGAGAGGTGTGAAGGTCTATCCTCTTTGCATACCCTAAAAGGGGCATAGGATTCGTTCATTTGTATGGTCATACGATACCCCTCAACATATACGAATTGATGATGTAGCATTTTGAAACGTGACCGGAAGACAATGTTGTCATTGGCCCGAGTAATGGAACCTTCGGGCTAGAACCACTGAAGTAGGCATGTTACTCACAGTTTCACATCGAACGTATCGCAAATACTATCACACGTGTACGTTAACAAGCAATAATACTCGTACACGTCTAGCGTACGAGTATTATTACCAGACAAACGTTTTAACGAGACTGGTATATATTTTATTTTATTATTTGCGTAACCTAATTTTATACTTCACTCAGTACTTATTCGCATAGCTGTTATGTTATTTGGTTGCTTGAGTTATCGTTTTGTAATTAAATCATCAGAATCCATTTACTTCAAGAAAATATTGAAAAAAATTAGAAACGAAAATTTGATGATGAACCAAAAACAATTAGAATTTCATACCGTAACACTACGCACATTCGTTGATCTGGCGTGATGAAAATCGATATTTTTATAATTCATATAATTATTAAATGTCACTAATGACCATAATTTATTGGACAATGAAAAGCAAGGTACTTACTTACCTTTCAAACTATGTCTCTCGATTTGCAGCAAACAGTGAATTTCTGCCAGCTTGAAGTGCTGAATCTTTTGATGAATACGTGCCCCCGTTGCTTTGTTCACTGTATGTATTCTTTATTTACTCGTTCCAACTGCAAAGAAAAAAAAGTTAATTAGCTGATCGTTGTAACTTTTTTTAAATTATTACACTTTTCTTCGCCAGTATTCTTTTCTATGGCAAATATAGATTTTGTGTTTTTATTACTACAATGTCAATAATTATTTCGTTAGGAAAAAAATAAAAAAAACACTTTCATTAGGTTTTTCCCCTTATAAAGTTTTATTTTTACATACAAACATATCATTATGACATATTTATTTAATTAACGACACAACAGTATCCCTTGAAGGTAGGTAGAAATAATGGATCTCCAAACATTTCTATCCAAGCGCACAAGTTTTACTTCCTCCATGTTCATATATCTCGTCTTGCACAATCTTGTGTTATTCATGACCTTTCGAAATCTTGTCTACTTAATCCAGCTTCATTTTACTAGGTTTCCCTCTTCTTCGCACACCTTGCATTTTTGACTGATACACCCGCTTAGTTATTCTTTCGTCATTCATTATCTCCACATCTTCTAACCATATTAAAGATTCCTTTTCATCTTACTTAAAACATTAATTTATTTCGTAGATTCATTTTTGATGTCTTCATTCCACCTTTTTTCACATATTAACACTCCACAAATTTTAATTCCTGCACTCATATGCACAGCATTAATCTTACTTACATCCATCTTTTGCGAAGTTCAAGCTTTACTTTCATATATCAAGGTGGGTACCAACACACTATTATGTATTGTCTTTTTTTTAAATGTTGATACATCATCGCTGTTATACAAGTAGATTGCATTATGTGCTCCGTTTACCGTGTTCCCTATCGTTAGCTTCTTTCAATGTCCCTTTACTTTAAGTATTATGTTTACATACTTAAACTGAGTGAGTAAATAAGAATGCATGCAAACTCAGCGTTTTCAAGATTTTGTGTGAATTTAAATAACTGTCATAAATTATACATATTGAATTTTGTTTTTGGTTTATCTTCGTTAGCAAGCTAGTTTTGTTTTTGGTTTATCTTCGTTAGCAAGCTAGTTTTGTTTTTGGTTTATTTTCGTTAGCAAGCTAGTTTTGTTTTTGGTTTATTTTCGTTAGCAAGCTAGTTTTGTTTTTGGTTTTACGTTTCCTATTCTACTCAATATGAACTCTTTTTATTTATAAATATTGTTTTACGAGTATATTCACATTACTACATTTACACTTTTTTAATGGAAAAAAAAACCGCAGACTACAAGTGCATAGCCCTCGATTGTGTAGATATACAGAACTTCTCCACTATTCAAGGACTGTGACGTTTTAGTCCTTAATCACAATTTTTATCAATTTGCCCTTAATAAACTGTTCGGAAATAAGTTTCATATTTCTCTTGAATCTAAACGTGCTGAATGTATACATACATTATTATGAAGGGCTTAGCTATATCAAAAACCACCGTCCACGAACAAATTACGAAAAAAAATTACGTTTCAATTTGACCTGAAATAACGAAATTAATCCGGGCAATCCAATACAAAAACATGCTAAACTATTATATTAATTTGACAACGCCCAAGTTCGTCCAACGTCGTGTTCATTTTGCGATACACAGTATTCTCGATATTCTCATGATTCTCATGGGAGGTGGGAGGTGGGAGGTCGCTCCCGCTCCGGATGGGATGGATGTGCGGATATTATTCATTTCCGATCCACCATCCACCGCATTCGGCAAACCTGCATATATATGATGTATTATGTTGGCCAGTGACATGGCGACCGTGACGGGCCTGTCATCCAACATATTCACAAAGCTATAATTGTAGTAATCACTTATGATAAGTGTTATTTATTTAATAAATATGAAAATATATACATAGCTTGATGTCAACGAAAACAGTCGTCGCTAATTGAGGGGTGTAGGCTGACGACTGTTTTGAGCCGATAACCTTCTGTTAAGTCAAGCGCAGTAAACTGACGAATAAATACTTAGCATTAACGTAAATATATTAAGAAGTTTCCAAATTAAAAATTTAACCAAGAATATTAATTACGTATTTATTTATTCCAGTAATATGTCACCAGAAAAGAACATAGTTCTTGTGTGTGGTGAGGGATAACTCCTACCATGTTCAACTCTACAACTATCCACTCATGACCAACAACACTTTATAGTTCCACACAACAACCTATAGCTCACACATACTATTCCATTGTATTTATCACTCAACTCATACACAAAATATTTATACAACTGAAAAAAAAAAACAATATGTACCATATATATGTACCAAATAAACATATATGTACCAAATAAATTTTGGTATTATAACGTATTACTTGTGCCTTATATTTAATGCCACCTAACAGGCTTATTGTCACGTTGTAATATCTTCTAACCAACCAGAAATACGTTAAATGACGTTAACTATCTAGCGCTTCATACATAAGCTTAACACAGACTGTACCGATAGTGATTCTATGATTTATATAAGGAATCCCCTATGTGCTGCACATGAAAACATACTTCTTTGTGAAACCGGTCATAAAAACACCGGCGGTCTGCGATGCGGGACCTTTGATGAAGGAGTCCGAATGTTTTCCACAAATCAAGCTGGTCGTTTGTTTCTTTTTCATTTTAATCTAAGTAACTACTCAAATTTGGCATACTTAGCAAAAAGGACCCAATCAATATATAACCTGTTCTGAGATAATTACGAAATAACTTGCTGTTTTGTATGGGTTTTTATGGAAGAAAAAAATTTAAAACAAAATTTAACCACAAAATACCCGTTTAACGAGCATATTTTTATGCACACTTGATTGATCTTTACTTTTTCAATATTTTAAATAAAACGAAAAAAAAGTTTTGTTGTGTTAGGTCATTCATGCATAGTTACATCCAATTCACAAAAACATGAAAAAATAAATTAAAATTCTAATTTGTATAAATAGACCATTTATTTCTTTGATAGAATTAATAATTATATAATCATATTCTATTATACTTTCGTTGTATTCGGTACAATCCAGCGAGCTTATTGTCATGTAATTATATTTTCCAGTCAACCGGAAACATGTTAAAAGAGGCCTTAATTGATAATCAAACTGTAATCCTTCATTTAAAGAAGTCTAGCTTCCAACAGGAATTGAATCCACAACCTCCGGCTGGAAGACAGGCGTGTTAGACCGCGGATGTCGCTAATTTGTAGGACGCCTGTTTTGTCGTTGAAATAAGGTATGAGATAATTTTCCGCCAGCTGATATATAATAGAAATTGACTTTTACAGCTTTTAAATAAAAACTAAAAACTATACTTGTATCATTATTTTTATTTACAGAATATATTTAAAGTGTATCTAAAGTTAATCACGGTTTAAATAAGTTTCACATTTATTTAAGGGTGAGTCGTTTTCAATCCACTGTGCGTTTAGACGATTAATTGAGTGGGTTGATGTGGTTACTTTTAGGTATTCGGCGAGGGAAGACCTCGATGAACGGCAATCTATGCGAATCCTATGCGAGGCCTATCGGCCGATTGGCCGAACCCGTAATAATGAAATTAATCATTTGGTGCAAATCAAAATCAATCAGTTTATTTGCTGTGGGTTTCACTCTACTTGACTCTACTCAAAATGTTGATTCAACCCATTTATTTCTTAAATATATTTTCAATAAGTGTACGGGTGTTTTTATTTTATTATAACGGTAAAATGACATTTTTGGTACAAAGATAAAGAAAAACAACAACACATAAAATTCAATATGTGTATGGTATGTATACATCAGAGAAAAAAAACTAGTAAAAAACGAATCCAACATTACAACACAACTCGTACAATTTGATAAATTTATCCAGGCAAGAACAACTTTTTTAGTTAAGTCCTGTAAGAAGTCAAAGTCAAATGAAATTCAATACAGTGTGCATATTGATTGCTCAATCTGTGCAGTACTTAATGCAAGAGTTGTAAAAATATTTTGTTACGATATTGTGGGATTGGCTGTTAATGTCAAACATGCTAGAGTTTGCGTAATGCCACACCGGCCACATCTACTGTATAGTCAGGCAATGTTACAGTTAAAAGTTGATGCTTCTAGACTCAGAAGTATGTTAAGTAGATTCGATAGAAAACATATTGTTTCGTTATATTCTGAAATGGCAAAAATTAAATATCGGGTCCTTATCACGTTTCTTTCAATAGAAGTAAAAAGCTCATCAGGAATTAAAATACGTTTACAAACTTCTTAGTCAAATTTCAGAATAAAATTATTTGTTTCAATTGGGTAGATAATCGATTGTAGATGACCCTCGTTAAGACACACCAGCAGAAATACTCATTCTAGAAACAGTTTCCAGCATTAGTGCAAGAACATGTGTTACAAACTAGAAGACTAAAATCTAAAGAAATAGCAGAAAGCAGTGGCGGCCGGTGGACAAAATAATTGGGGGTTCACCAGAGTAGGTATCCAAATACCAAATAATATAAAAAAAAATTACATACCTATTTATAAAGAAGTTCTATTCTCCGCTCTTTTTATTTAGCGAAGACCTCAATGACCTTTTTGTTGAAATCAGGTACAGACTGAATTAGCTCTTTTTCGATGCTTAATATTGATACTAGTAAAGCGTTTGTCCTGGCTCATCGTATTTCTCAAAAATGATTTTATCATTTTTAATGTAGAGAAACACATTTCACTCTCAACAGAAGTCATTGGAATAGTGCATACGAGTTTAAGTAACTTTACAGTCTGAGAAAAATCTTCTAGTAAACCAGTATTATAAAAAAGTTGTAAAATAGACAAAGCGCCATCAGCATTGGCAAAATCATCGCGAGCATAAATTGCACTGAGTTCACCTTTTAATTGAATTTTATTTAAAAAATCGTATGTTTTTACCGTCAAAATAAAATCATGTTAGGGAAATTTCGACCTATACTCAGTAAATTTTTCGCAATAGAATAATTTTGCTGCAGTTAGGTAATTACTGAATGTAAAACGTTGTTTCATTTCACACAAAATTGTATCGCAGGCTTCTTTACAAATCACTGACTTGAAGGTTTTTATTCGTTTAGTCGGTGGTTCAAGAAAATTGTCCGTGGAGTTACGCACATTTTGAACACATTTTTCAAACTTACTGACAGTGTTACGAATTATAACGGGATCTAAATTCTTAAATTGCTATTGTTTGAATAAAATATCACAGTGTTGCATAATTTTTTGGAAAAAACTCAACCAATAAAGAAATGTTTCATCTGTAAGATAGCGCAATAGCATATCTGCTTGATTAATTGCCTGGTTATCATTATTGGATGCCAAAATGGTTTCCATACACTCAATTAGAGATTCGCGATTCGTGCTAATAGTTTTAACTGTTCTGATGTTAAAATTCCACCTCGTCTGCGGAACTGTTGGAATTTAGCGTTTCACTTTATTTTTTAAAATATTTTCCACAGTTATAATATTCATGTTTAATGATTTACGCAAACAAACACAATAAATAATCCAAATTGTTACGTTTATCTTGCAAATGGCTCGTAATATTATATAGATAGGTTCAGAAGAGTTTAGGCGCGCGACGAAACTACAAAAATATCATTGACGAAAAAGGAATTTCTTAAAAGTTACTAAACAAAACAACACATGTTATATACTAAAAAGACGCCCCAGTTTAAACGGTAGGAACAAATCATCCCTTCTAAGCGGTGGTCATATTTAAAAAATAAAAATTTAAATTGATGTAACAAGCCGAGCGCATTATCACATTGCGTCATTCGGGTGTTTCCGAGATCACTCGGATATTTACCGAAGTTGTTATGTGCATGCACTACAATTACTAGGATTTTCTAGAAATCCCTATTCAAATATAGCTGTCTCAAGATTTTCTGTTCTCTTCTACAATAATTTCAAGTAAATTGTCAAATTTTGGGACGGACTCAAATCCGCACCAAGAGCGAGTTCTCCTACATGATCGCAGATTGCGTCCAGATGCAAAATACATGATACAAAAAATGAGATCTAACAAATCGAGTTGCATATTGTAGTGAGCCATGTCGACATAAATATATTTATTTTTCATAAATATTGTTATGATAATATACATTTTCGCTATACTTCTTTAGGTGTTTATTGTTATATAAATTTACTAGTTCGGTGCACGAGAGCACTAATGAGCCAGCCGCTACTGGCAGCAAGGTAAGGCTTTTCCAAAACCACTGACTTTCAAATTCTGCACAATCACAAGAGCAAGATGAGTGCTAAAACTCTTTGCTGTCTAAAAGCAACGATGTGTTCAATGTTGGAATTAATTTATAGTTAATGCTCTGTGACGATAACAAATATAAATATTTGAGACCATTGTTACGCGTAATGAAACTATGGTTTATTACCATGATTTTCTGTTGAAAAGAGACTCGGTGGGCTCACCATGGCCCAAAAGAAACCAATGTGACACAAATCCAAAAAAATATGTATCAAAAAAAGTTTGGGATTGTCGAGGAATTCTAACAATTGTTTGCAAAGAAACACTATGGTAACTGGCGAGTATTATGCGTCATTAATGAACAAATTAAAGGATGCCAAAAAAACAAAACGTGAGAAAAGCTGACACGAGGCGTGAGATTATTGTACAACAATGTGCTAGTGTGTACTTATATTGCTGCAAAGGCAACACTAGGGTTTCCAAGAATAAATAACCCACCCTTAAGTCCCGACTCTGTTCTAGTGATCGAACACCCCACCCTTAAGGGACCCACCCTTAAGTCCCGACTCTGTTCTGTTCTAGTGATATTTTTTTAGTTTCAAAATTTAAAACCAATATGCGTGGAAAAAAATAAAAGTGACGAAGAAGTGATAACCGCAGTGTTACACAATTTTGAGAACAAAATTACAGAATATTTTGCAGTGGTATTCAAAAATTAATTCATCGTTCTAAACATATTTAATTTGCTTCAAAGATGTCCGACGTTTCGGAGGCATTACAGGCTTCATTTTCAAGGCGAGGTCAGAGAAAAATACTGAATAGAGCGAGAGTACACATTACGCTAATTTGTATTATCTTGTATTCGAAAAGTTTTATGTTGACATTTTTAAATATGCTTCAACGAATCAGATGCTACACTGGGGTAACTAAACAGCCCCATAGAAATATTGGGAAAGTAATGTCGTATTTTTAGATCAAATTCAAACACAAAATTATACCAAATGCTCATGGATAGTAATTTTCGGTATCTCTCGTGTCGTAGAATGCTAGTTATTTTTTAACAAAGTCTGGATTTGGTCGTCAACAGTCAAAATCGGCCTTCCAGAGCAATTACCATATTCAAGTGCCGTATCACCATTACAGATTTTTTAAACCACATTTGACTGCATAGTCGCCATACACTGAACATATTCCTTTGCAGTAATAAAAAAGCATGAATCTCCGATAAATTAAACTTATTTTATTCCATCTTAAAAATTACGCCAAAAAACACTCGATTAATTAGGGGGAAAAATTACCGAATTTTTTTTAACGTTTATAATAATATATCATACATTCAGCACATTTGGAATGAAGACAGCAAGGAAAATTTTGCCCTAACGACATATACGAGTATATCCGATAAAAATGAAAATATGTATAATACTTTCCGGACAACATATTAAATTAATAGATTGGCCGAGATTTTGTAACTCATTACATTTAATCATCCGTCGTAATTATTAGGTCGTAATAATCTAGATATATACTATACGTATGCCCGTAACTATAGGTATAATACTTTAAAGACAATATATTAAATTAAAAGATTGACAGGGATTTTATTAATCTAACTCATTACATTTAATTTTCCGTTGTAATTATTAGGTCATAATAATCTAGATATATACCCAAATACCTAAAGCCACACTAACATGGATAAGAATATTGTTTTAAGATCATTTTTATTAACTATTGATATCTCAGTATTAAATCTTACATCAGATGACTTTACACCTAAAATAATTTAGTGACTTTTAATTTGATTTTTGTGAATTAAAAAAACTTTCTAAAGGCGATATTTATAATGCAAGAGCTATACAAATGCTTTAATAGTCATATATGTATTATAATTAATTACTGAATAATTTATCGTTCATATTTAAGATATGCATGTAAAAAACAGGTGTTTCAAAAATATGTAATATCTAGAAACAAGTGTAGCTCCTCTCTTTTTGTATCTCAAATTAAACTTACTGTGAAATAAACCTTAAAACCCAAAAAGACTTCATACAATTCAGTTTGTTAAGTGCTGGTTGAATTTTGGTAAAAATTAAAGGAAAACCCGGTCATGATAAAGGATTGGATCCGATAGTAATCCTAGGATGGGTTAAGTAAAGGATGTGCTTCAAATGCTCGATACCATAAATGAACTCGACGTTGTCTATTAGTTTATAGTAGTTACGGCTATTCTGCACAATAAATACAGTCAATAACATTCGATGAAAAAAACAATGTGTATATATGCCCAACCCACTTCCACTTGAGTCTTTTTGCGACCTCTATAACATCCACTCATGGCGGTTGCGGTCTCTTCTGGTATAACCTAGCATGCACTACTCCATGCTGCGTTATGTTGTCTGGAGTTTTGGATCATTCGTACAAAAAGAGTTCAAATTTCGCATCCATTATGTTAGTGCTGGTATGATGCATTGGTTAAATACCTTATGTTACGTTTGAGACAGATTGGGAGATTATTCTTGAATATGTTATGTAGTTCAGTCGTCCAATGGAACTCCAAGCTAGTTTCAATTTATTTCATTGAAAGTGTAATCCTCAAATGAAATACGGTGAAGATATATTGTTAGACTTGTTCTGGCTGTGTTCCGTCTACCTGGATCGATGTGACACTTCTATGATCGTCTGCCTTCCCTATTGTCCAAGAAATATAAAAGTACGAGTATTATTATTCTATTATTATTATTAGCTCTCATTTAATTAAATGCAGTATACATGTTCTAATATGAATAACAAAATATTGAATTTTTAACCAATAATTTACTTATATGTATAATATTATACTAAATTCATTCATCCATTATGTAACATTTTCTCTTCTTTATTGTTTTTTCAGTCTATATTGCCAGGTTTCCATTGCAATATGTTAAATGTGTGCGAGAAAAATATTTTAATTTGTTAAAATTTAAAATTTCCTCGTGGATACACTCAACCTCACAGCTTTAATTCAATAGACAGGTCATACTCGTCTTCTATACGTGCTTAGTGTATTATACCTCAATACGAGGAGGGAATCTATCATATCCTTTGGATTGATCTCAATCTAAGCGAATTTTCAGCAAAGCATATTTTTTATTTTGTTTATACTGCATGTATAGTTTTTGACGAAATTGAGATACTCGTATTTTATGCAAATCATTTTCTGTAGTGATACAAATATTTATGAAAATAAAATTTTTTTCATTTTTATTTTTTATTTATTTTACACATGACAAGAAATATACATAATTTGCGAAAAAACAACAGGTAGTTTAATTTGGACACACAATTTTAATGGATCTGGGTTTGTTGCCTTTCATTTGTCGTGTCCCCAGTAAACTAGGCTTTTGCCTGTATCTCACTGAGGACTATATACTCGTAAAAGTATTATGGAAGATACGAGAAGATAATGAAGAGTATTAACTTGGTTTGGTCACGTAGAGAGAATGAAAGATTTACAAAAACTATATATTCAAGTAGTATAAGAAACTATTAAATTTTGCATTTCAAAGATACATGCGTTTACTAACATTACTAACTAAGATTTTGGTTCAAAGGAAAATTATATTTTGATTCTAGATCAAGAGCTTGTAAGCGCAGACTACATTTATCTGCCCCAACTTTGGCCGATCTTCAAAAAATTTGGAAACTGACGCAATCAATAGTTATGTTGCATGGTCTTCAAAGGTCTCCGGATAATGACACTTGACTTCATCCCTTGGTTCCGTGTAACTATCCTTACTAAATTGATAGGCCAAAGTCTTAAATTCAGAACGTCAAAAATGGATCCAGGTCATAGAACCTAACAAGGCGTTTAAATCAAATGTTTTCGACACAGCTTTTTGTGTTGTTGGATCTGTTGAATGAAATAGTTTGCCTGTGTAGCCATGCATGGAGAGAAGCGGGGAGCTTTCAGGATAAAATGAAAAAGGTTTTTTTTACGAAGTTACTAAGGTGCCTTTGGGGTGATTCACTTTCACTTAATAGCGCCAAAGGCTAAATCGCCGTCATCAAGAAACAGGGTAAATAAATCATTTTTTGACCACCTATGCAAGAAGCAAAAAAACATAGATTTTCTACTATGAGGCGGCATAGTCTTCCACCCAGTCTAGTAATTCTAATGCAAACTAAATTCCCTGACGCCACTCAGTTTGTATTCCCAATTTGTTTGTATACACGATTTGCATGAATATTATTTACGATGTTATTCTGCGAAGTGCATTTGTGCAGAATAACATAATTCTAGACAGTCATCTCATTTGCATTCAGCTCTGGTGAAACTATTTGTGGATGTGTTGAATTCTTACCAAAACGATGAAATCAATCAGCTCTACGCAATTTTGAAACTAGAATATATTCCTAAAAATATTTGTTGTATACGTGTAGAAGTGTAGAGTATACACGTATTAAATTCATTCGGTATATTTACATATTATTGATGTATTGGACTTTTTGAAGTAAGTTTTCGTCATGCGAAAAGTAGAAGAACCCATCACTTAACAATTTAAGTACCATATTTGCTTTAAAGTGTCCTTTAAATGATATATTACGTTGGATGAAGATTATAGCTGTTTCTTCAGCACCTTTTATATTTATTTATTTGGTACTTGTTTCACAAAGGTGCAATTGGTGGATTTACTGCGTCACGGCAACCTCTTACAATCAACCATATCGGTATTAGATAGGTTTTGCTGTTACATTCTCACAAAACCCGAATGATCATCCTCACCAACTGCAGGAATTGGCAGAGGTCGGCAAACAAGTTGGTTTAAAAATGAACATATCAAAAACTAAATACTTGATGAACAGCTTTGCCCTCCCAAAACCAATATATGTAGGTAATTGTACATCTAAAGCAGCAGGAATATATTTATTTGAGCCAGCTTATTTCCTTTATATTGTAGGTGGCATATCAGAGGAAATAGCATGAATATCAAAACCAGCATTAAGCTCATTTGGACGTTTGAACAACATTTTCAAAAATGATGTTCCAATATATTTGAAGCGAAAGGTCTACAACCAGTGTTTTCTGCCAGTACTTACGTATGACTGTGAAATATGGACGCTCACAACAAAACACACACAGAAGCATTAGACCGCACAGAAGATCATGGAGAGGTATGCTGGGATATATTAAAGATACCTTAAACAAAACTCCCGAATTCGCAACTAAACAAAGATAATATGTAATAAAGGTGTGCAAGAGGATGAAGTGGCAATGGGCGGAGCACTTTAGTAAAAAATCAGAGTCT